>JAPJBO010000848.1:0-99495 GCA_030068145.1 Diplonema papillatum
ATGTTTGTAAAAAGGGGAAACTTCATGGGCATGTTTGTAAAAAGTAAGAACTATCAAGGGGCATGTTTGTGAGAATTAGTAAATATAGTGGGCAACTTTGTAAAAAGTAGTAAAATATATGGGACTCCCGCAAAGGCTGGTTGAATGGGCGTGCGGACTTTTAACCTTATTTCGTCGCCTGTTCTCTTCGACCGTTGGGCTAGCTTAAGAGCCACATCCATCACACTTGGGAAAACGTAGAGCTCTTTTGTGGAGCCCTCCGTTCTTCGGTGGCATGTCTCGCCGTCGACGTCGGGGACACGGGTTGCCTTCTTGTTCTTCACTTTCTGTACGAGAACTTCGAGTGGCTCGGTGTAAGCTTTTTACGCCTCAACACACCCTGGGTCCCTTAGGACGCCACAACATCATCAACGCCATCTTAGCCGAGGACACGGCGGATGGTTTGCTGACGACATCCGCAGGTTGATCAGAGCGTTGAAGAGAGCGGCGCCTGACCCTGAGAGCGACGAGCCCCGAGGCGCCGCACAGTCCCGTCAGATCTTCGGCTTCGTGCGGACCGTTGGCGAGTACGACTTCGCAGCGACCGAAACGGGCGACGACGCAAAAACCTTCCATATCTCTTACCTTAAACTTCCGTTTGTCAGCATAATCGTCCTCACCAAACCTCTTCTTCCAAGCTGCCCTTAGTGCCGCAGGGTATCTGCAATCCCAAACGTCCGACGTCGGAAGAGGCGATTGCGACATTTGAAAAGAAATTCCTACCCGGCCAACCGATATATTCCTGGAGAGCGTTCGGTTGCCTTTTGTGGAATTCCGACGATGGAGCGCAAGACGGGAGTAGAAGCCTCCGAGGCCTCCCGGACGATACGACCCTTCTGACACTGGAGAGGCTTCCGATGTGGGCACTTCCGGTGCGTGTGCCCAGTCCTGAGCTGTACCGCAGAGTACAGGACTTGGTGAGAGCGCGTGATCAGAGCTCTCCTGCGCTGGGCAGTCCCGCAACACCGGTTGAGAAGAGGTCAACGTCTCAGCGGCGGGCGCTAAAGCGTGCCCTCGAGGACGTCCCCCTGATGCGGCCCGCCCTCGCATGAGGAGCCTGTACACGACTGCAGGCACCAGGAGGGTCAACAACTCGAACACGGCCACGTACAGGGAGTGGCGTGCGAGCGAGGGCGTGCATCCATACCCGACGACGGTCCGGAGGCTTGAGAACTTCGGCGGATACCTGTAGGCATGAAAGATCGGTCGAATCGACGTGCTCGAAATCATGTTTGCGGAGGTGGCAGGGTTCGATCTGCAGCACCTTCTGGCGGTGTTGCTCATGCTGGAGAGCAAGGATGCCTTGTCCGTAAACAAGGCCGTCGCGAAGGTGGTTCCGGGTTTCGTGGTGCCGCCACCAGGTCCGAGGCCGAAGGAGGATGCATCGAGTAAGTCGTTTGGCGAGGCAACGACACAACAGCAGTTGCAGCAAATACTCATGCAACAACAGCGCCAGCAGGAAATGATGATGCAGAGGTTGCAACAGGTGCAGCAGGAGTTGCAAACGGTGAAGGCGCAAGCAGCTGCATGGCCGCCCGCTCCGCAGCAGCACTGGCCGGAGGAAAATGCCGACTCTTCTTGCGCTCCAGCGGGAGACGGGCTTCAGCCTCGCGGCCAGCCCGCGACTTCGAGTTCGACGAGGCCGGCATTTGCTGGCTACACGGAGGACGCAACAGACGTCCGAGAGTGGGAAGGAGCCATGGCAACGGACGTTGCCGGGCTTGTACAAGACCTCCGTCTCAAGTACCTGAACGGTACGGCGCTGGCCGGCAGCTTCGGGCGCTTGCGCGACTGGGTTGAGGGAGTCGCGCACGGTGGTGGCTGGACGTACAATTTGGAGATTGTACGTTTGGGCAACAACCTCCTGCAGGAGGTCAGGCTGCACCACTACTGGTGCACGAAACAACTGCCGCGCGCGGCGAGCTGGCTCAGACGTCGGACGACCCGATGGAGAGGGCAGCTGCCAAGGTCGAGTGTGCGCGGGCCAAGAAGTGGGAGTGCACGTCCGCGATTCGGCGGCAAAGGTAGCAAGAAAGGATACGCCGCGGCTCAGGGAAACGTGAGACCCGGGGGAAAGTGACTGGCCCTCCCCCGGGCCCGGTGGGAGGCGACACTCCCGCGTCTGCCAGTGAGGAACGGTCGGCCGCGACAGCTCGCCGGTGCCCGACCGGTGAACGTAAGTTTACCCGGAAGCGCGAAAACCAGCTTCACGCGCTTTCGAGGTTCAACGCCCGTGCTCGGAAGTCGGCCAACAGCAATCGGACGGGCGATGTTTGACCTGATCGCCAGCAGGGTTGGAACCACGGTGCCGCGTGGGGTGCAGGCGAAGCACCGGGAACGGCGGGTTTCGTCCGAGGAGGCGATGCAACGCCTGCGCCATTTTGTTGGCAAGGCATGGGCGGATTCGACAGTGCAGGACCGCCAGAATTTGTGGCACCGCTTCCAGGCATGGCCGGATATGCAGGGATTGCCGGCGGATCCGGATACAGCAACCCAATTTGTCGTGGCGACAGTGGCATGTTTGTGAGAATTAGTAAATATAGTGGGCAACTTTGTAAAAAGTAGTAAAATATATGGGACTCCCGCAAAGGCTGGTTGAATGGGCGTGCGGACTTTTAACCTTATTTCGTCGCCTGTTCTCTTCGACCGTTGGGCTAGCTTAAGAGCCACATCCATCACACTTGGGAAAACGTAGAGCTCTTTTGTGGAGCCCTCCGTTCTTCGGTGGCATGGGCATGCTGGCGTATACCCGCCTCCTTTCAGCGGTCTTTGGCCACCTTGGGGTGGATGCCCGGCCCCTCCTATCGTTGGCCACGGTCCTCCGTGGTTCAGGAGGCAATATTCCCCTGGAGCAAGCCCTATCAGTGCCGAGGGAGGTGTTGTTAGCTTGGGCATTCCGACAGACTCCTCGCGTGCGTGCGGCAGTTTTGATCGCGTGGAAGACGGCTTCGCGGTGGGGCGACGTTCAAAATCTCTCCCGTGCGTGTTTTCCTCTCATCTCGAACACGGAGATTAGTGGTCGACTGGAACACGCTGCCGAAGGGCCGTCGGGGCAACCCGTTCTGCAGAAGCAAGGTAGTTGCGATCCGGGGACCGCTGACCCGGGAGATCGCGGAGTTGCTGCGGGGCCTCGGGAACTTTCAACAGTTGTGCCCCCTCTCGACGGATCAGTTCAGCAGACTGCTCGGAGCGGACAACGCGACGAAGCTGTACTCCGCGCACAGCGTGAAGAGGGGCGCCATCGACCACTTGATGAACATGAAGGCTGCGGGAGCTCCGTTCGCGCTGCAGTTGATTTCGCGCCTGGCGAAGCACACGAACGACGCCGATCCGACCGTGGCCAAACATGACGGTCAGGTACACGTCGGATCCGGTGGCGCTGGCGCGGGTTCTTCAGACCGGGGACGTGACAAGGTACCTCTGAGGAGGAGGAAGTCGGACAAGAAGCGGAGGCACCCCCCTATGTGCAAGCACCCCGATCCGGACCCCGGCGGCTTGTCGTCCATCAACACCAGCGGTACTCCATCCTTCGGAGGGGGAAGCGGACCCGGCTTCCGGGGACAGAGGAAGAGAAGAAGTCGCCGCTGCACGTCGACTCGGTACCATCAATGGACGTTGCGGTTCTTCGCCGACGAATGAACGCGCCGACGAGGAAGAGGTTCGATGAGACTTGGTCCCGGACGTTTTACCCGCAGACGTTCCCTTCGAAGACGTCTTCACCTCCGGGTCGTTCCCGTTTCGAGGCGGCGCATGCGTTTGAGCTGGAAGAGCACGGAATCGCGGAACGTGCCGCTGGTCCGGGTAGAGACATGAACGTGCCGTTCACAGTCGTCGAGGAGAAGGAACGCAAGCTCCGCCAGCGGTTCATCCTGTGGACGTACGACGCGAACCGGGTGGTCGAAGCGGACGGATACGAGGCTCACGTCCCCCTTAGCCACGTGTCGAAGTATCTGCACGCGGTGAATCGAGAGTGCGGCTCGACCCGGGACTTCAGGTGTGGGTTCTACGGGATGGAGATTCCAGCTGCGTCTCGCCGACTTTTCGCCTTTCAGCGACGGCGACGGCAACTGGTGGCAATTGACGAGGCTACCGATTGGCCATTCGTGTGCACCCGAGCTGATGTACACATTGGCGTCGACGACCGCGGGGCACCCAGATTACGTCGACGGCAAGCATGCAGTGTCATCGGAGGTGCTGGTTCACGTCTGGGTGGACAACATCAGATACGCGGGGCCACGCAATCTCGTGTTGAAGGCGACGTCGTATCCGGACGCCTTGGCTGCCGAGGCACGCATTACGTCGAAGGCTGCGGATACGAGGAACGCGGCATGCCGCTATGAGTTTCTTGGCGTCGACTGGAAGCATAGCGACGGCACCGTGGGCGTCTCCGCCAAGATGCAATCGCGTTTGCAGCGCGCCGAGGAGAGTGTTCGAGCGGGTAAGATGTCAGCCGCCGAAATCAAATCCCTGGCTGGTCGTTTGCTGCACGCGTCGGCGATTGCCGGAGTCTACGTGGGCGAGTACTACTTCGCCCTGAAGTTCTTTCGACTGACGAACGCCCTCAATCGGGGCGAGAAGTGTCTTGACGAGAACGTGGTTCTGTCACACGGTCTGCAGCGCGCGCTCCCCTCGTGGATGCAGCGTGTTCAGCGTCGCCGAATTGTTCCAGTCGCTGCTCAATCGCCGAAGTTGGCAGTGTTCGTGGATGCCAGCCTTGATGGTTGGGGAGGTGTACTCGTCGACGTCGACACCAACGACATGGTAGTCGTCGGCTCTTGTTGGAATCGTGTGGAGAAGCGCCTCCACATAAACCAGCTTGAAGCTATGGCCTTCGAGAGATCCGTGAAGGCCATCTCGCCGGCGTACGCCGGGTCCACGGTAACGGTCATCGTGGACAACACCTCTGTGCAAGGGGTGGCCCGAAAGGGCGCGTGTTTACGATCGCATATCTTGAACGATGCGGTTGTTCGTGCTTTGTTGTGTTTGCAGCAACTGAAGGTTGCGCTGTCCGTTAGGTGGGACTGGAGCGCAGGGAATCCCGCTGATCTGCCATCGCGGGTGCCGTTGGCATCTCTCACCGAACAAAACTTTTCGGATATGTCACTGGCGGTCAGGAGCTTTGTTCTGACTGGCGTCATGGGTCCGGCGGTGTGACCTCCTGGGCTAGCCTGTTCTCTCACCAACCGTGGCTATCTCGGGGGGGTTACCCCAACGGAAGTGATTTCTCCCCTTTTCCCCTTTCTCCTGAGCTGGAAAGACAGAAGCATGTGCCCATGCCTGAGTGAGTAGCCGGCGGAGAATTCTTGCGATCCATCGTGGGAATTCCACAAAGGCAAACGAACGCTCTCCAGGAATATATCGGTTGGCCGGGTAGGAATTTAGAAGGAGGGCTCACCGGGTTCCAGCAAAGTTTGCTGAGCCGGACGTCCAGTAGCTGTACCCCCTTCTGCAATACCTATGCCTCTTCTGTGATGTCATCTGCCTCGCACGTGGGGGCCTCATAGCACCCACATGAACAAAAAACATTCTTCGCATCGTAAAACATACCGTTGTTCTGCACGTCGACCTTGGCACCAGCTGCGATCAATTCCTTGACAACTTTCGAGTGACCGTTCTGGCTGGCAATATACAGAGCCGTCCAACCATCTGTGTCATTGGGTGAGCGGCTAAAATGTACAACGACACGAACACAATGTGTGGGTGGTAGCAACCAGATGCAGACTGCATCACGGGCAGCCTGAAGCGGGAGGTGTTACTTTCAGATTCACGTCTCAGGGTCGAGACGCAGGCGACAGAGAATGGATGATCTTGGGCAAACACAAATCTTCCGTGTCATGTGGTGACATGTGGCATCTTCTTGTCCGGAAAGTACATGTTGTGAGCCGCTCTCCACATTGGAATTCGGTGTTTTTCTTTGGTTCCATCTTTGTTTGATAAGGGAACAAGGGAAAACGACATTCACCGATCTGCTATGTATCATCCTGCTTCTTGCATGTCAAAACGTTGTGACCCGAATCACCACATCTGGTGCACTTTCGTTTCTTTGCTGCTGGCGGTGGGTCACTTGACGTGCCGCGCTTGGAGCCCTTTCGTGGTTTGTTGATTACCTCGGAGCATATTCGTTTGCAACAACCACATCGAAGGGGACGGACCTCACCCTTGCTTTTCATCCTTCGCTTTTTTCCCTGCCCCCCAAGAGCGGTACCGTCACGGGAGGAAGTATCATATTATACCCACGGTTGGCATGTAATAATTATTATTAGATTTGATTAGATTTTATTAGATATTATTAGCCTGATTATTACGTATTATTAGATCTAATAATGGGTAATAACTAATAATTTCTAATAATTCTAATAATTATTATTACCTGATAATAATTTCTCATAATTTCTAACAAAGTCTAATAATTTCTAATAATCTAATAATCGCCTGCAGAGAGTCCCCAGGAAGTGGGAGGATCAGGGAAAGACTACTCAGTCGGGCTAGGGTCTTGGCAATGAAGCCGCGAAAATGGAGGGAACCCAGAAATCAAAGTAGCTACGGCCCAAATCTCAGATTTTGTACTCAGTGAAAATATCCGATTTAGCTCTCGGTGAAAATCTCAGATTCAGCTTTCGGTGAAGATCTGCAGATTGTTCCTTCCATCTCACATTATGCACTCAGCCCAAAACTCACATGCGAGTTCAAAATCTGCGAGTTCGTGAGCGCAAACCCGGCGCCCGCCCAGAAAACATCACGGTCCCGGACGATGCTCAATGGCGACAAACGCAAAGAAGAAGAGACACGAAAACAACACCAGAATCCATGCCAGGCAAGAGACTGGGTGGCCTGGCAGTGCAAGCCAAGCGGTGATGCCAAGGTGCTTTTAGGCAATGATATTGTATTAGTGTCGCCCCATAGTGCACTTAATCACCGCAAGTCCCAGCGCTTCATCAAAGCGGTTGTGGGCAAGCCGTGGTGAAAAGGCAGGACGTGACAATGGTGCTTGCAGAAGACAGCCCGAAGAACCGGCAGAAGATTCCAAGGAGGCCGTACATTCTGTGTGCAGATGAAAGTGAAATGAAACCGGGATCTTGTTGTCTGCTTCGGTCGGGTTCCAGCGAATGCCGAAACGCACCACGCACGCAAGGAAAGAGAGACATAAATAGAGACAGAGAGGGTTTGGAGGAGGACGCTGGCGTGCGTCGGGGCCAGTGAGAAGCACCGGCCACCTTGCTAGATAAATCCTGCCGTGGAAAAGGAGCCCTTTCATTCGGGGTCAGCACGAGGCCCTCTTCCGTGTGCCTAGGAAACAGGAGGCATTATTCAAAGACACTGCGCCCCCCTCCCCTTCAATCTCTCAGTCTCTGGTGTCCAGGTCGGCGACCATGTTCTCGCCCGGAACCACATGGGTGAGCACGTCCGCATCGCGCAGGCATCTCAACGATGAGGCGGTTTTCCGCTGGGTGCGGGGACGCAAGCTTTCGGTGGCGGCTCTCGGCCGTGCTGTTGTCGTGGAAGACATCCAGCGTCACCCACCCAGTCGTGACGTGTCGGGCCAGCAGGACGCCAAGAATCGCCGTCACCAGCTCGCGCCGCCGATTCGGCGTCGGCGGAGCCAGCCTCGCCAGCCGATCCTTCCATCTCCAGCTCTCGCGAGGTCAGTCGCGTCGGGTCCAGGACGACCACCCCACCACCCTGGTCGGATGCGTCCGTCCAGACGTGCACTCGCCGCGCTGGGCGCCTGACTCTGCGGGGGGAAGCGTCCCCCAGCCAGCGATCACCCGCTTCCAGCTCCGCGAGCAGCTCCTGCGGGAGCTCCACGAGCGTGTCCCAGTCGCGGTAGGTGAGGCACCTGCCACTCACCAGTCGGCTCGCACGCAGCAGCCCGGGATACGCCGCCATCGCAGAGATGAAGGCACAGTGCCGACCGGGAAACAACTGCCCGAGGCAGGGGTACAGCGAAGGGCTTGTTGCAGTCAGGATCCGAGCAGTAGAGAGGGTGCTCGAGGAAGAACGACACCCAAGCTGTGACCTGTGACAAAGAGCGACTCAAGGAGGCTGCCCGTGTAACAACAAGATTCGCGGATGCCGCGGACTTGGGAATCGGGGCAGCGAAGCCTTCCTCCTGGTAAGCCACATGTGGAAGCTACGTGGAGGCGTTGAATGTGCAAGGCAAGAAGAGAGAGAGGCAGCAACCACATATGGAAGCTACGAGAAGGCGTTGAATGGCCCAAGGCATTCGTGTTCCCCGACCTGGCAAGACAGGCTTGCAACATTCTCTTTCAAGGGGGGGTCGGGGGTTCCTTCATAGGATCAGACATGCCACGCTGAGTTGGAAGACTTTGATGGAAAGAGAGCAAGCGGCGATGTGCGTAGGTCTTCACCTCAACCCAGGACGACGCAGCTGTTCACGCCGCATCACCTCTGGGCAGCCGGTCCTGCGAACAGTTCCGGGCACAGCTGTGCTGAAGAAGACCGAGCGAACGACGGCCCCGACACTGCGGCCGCGCCCACCTCGACTAGATCCTCCAGGGCTACTACTACGGCAAGAGGACAAATTGGTACTGAGCAAACTCGCTTTTGAAGCCCCTGGGTCGGGTCGTCATGGGTACTTCGTTCTGAGATGCGGGGGTGGCAAATCTACAGTCTCGAGCGCAAAGGGCTCGAGCTCGATTGCCGCCGTCACCCCAGGTTGCAACACCGTCGAAAAGTGATGCTGAGCAACAATCTGTAAAAGTGCTTTCCGTCTTCGGTATTCTAAAAGGAGGCGTGGGGAGGGATCCCGGCGGGTTGGCAGGACCTTGGGATACAAGGTTGGGTCTCCGGCTGGATACCGACGGGGTATTACGTTCGGAGATTCTTCCGATCTGATTCGGAGGGAGTGCGGGGAGGATGGGGTGTGGATGTTCGAAGATGGGAACGAATCAATCCTGCAGAGACCATGATGCGTAGTGTAGAGGAACCGATTGCAAGAGCTACAAGAGTTCCATTAGTACTGCAGCACTGATTATGAGTCGTACAACAAATTCATGTCAGAAGAGAGTGCATACAAAAGGTGCGAGCCGTGTGGACACAGTTACGGTCGATGGAGATAGCTCTCCGGATGTCGTTAAGGTTTCCATTCTCGCATGCTTCCAAGATCAACTTCTCTGCGTCCATATTCTTCAAATAGTTCAAAAGGTCGGTAGGAGATTAGAATTTGAGGTGAGAACGTTCCTGCGAAAAGGTTGACAATCACGGCGAAAAACGTACGAAGCTGTTGGTGCACACCTACCATTTGCTCACGATTTCAGTTTATTAGGTCTGGTTCGTCAATGAAGCCCCGTTTTGAGCAGGCACATCATCGAAAACGCAGTTTCAGGGCTCCCTTGCGGGTTCTGCGTGCAGTGCCAGCCACCATGTAGGTGCTGACACTGCAAGTCCTGCCCTGCTGCCCAAGTGTAGCGCTGCCGTTACTGCACCTAGGCCCCACTCTCTCCTCAGGGGCCATCTTAGGGCGTAGGTCAGTGCTTGAAGCTCGTCGCTTCCATTGTCAGGCTACGCTCCACAACACTAAACCCAGATTTACCTGTGTTTCGTGTGGGCTACAGCACATTACAACTACAAAGCAGGTGCTTATACAAAAAAAGAGGTAGTCCCCTGCGTGAGCCGCGACAGCAAACATGCAGGTTCTCGAGGCGCAAATGTGTTTTCCGACGGGCGGAACGGAAGGTCTACATGTAGCGGAACAAATGCTCGAGACGTGAAACGCGAATCTATGCGCTTACGCCGAGTGACCCATGCCGATAGCGACAGCGGGCGACTCTGAGCAGTACAAGAAAAAGGGGGAAGCAAAGCCAGCACAGCACAGAGCAGTGTCGATGCGACGCCCTTCTCGGCTGGCCAACAAGGAGCAAGGGGTTGGCACGAGCCAGGTAACTAAGCCGGTCCATTCTTTACTGATAGACTGTCAGAGACATCCGAATCCAGCACCAGACGAATCTAAATGCAGCTGCAGGGGATAGGGATGGACCTGATTGCACTGTTTGCCTCCGCACGTCCAGAGTCTGACGAGCCCGAAAACCCACCGGAATGATTCCGCGCACTTCCTTTTCTCCCTCATGAGTTGTCCCCCGCGGTCTATTAGTAATTGTTGTCGAAATGGCACCTCGAACCAGCTCATTGACGCTGCTCTCTGGACGTCTCTGAGGAGTACGGCAGCTTGCGGGCTGCTGCCAGCCACGTGGCTCCGCCTCCGGGTTCAAGGCGGAGAGGATGAGGGAAGTCTGCTCCGTCTCCACCGCCTGCCACTCGTTCTTCTTCGCTTCGAACTCCAGCTCGGGTGCCGACGCTTCCGACAAAAGAGAGCAGACGTTGCTGCTGATGGGCATGGGAGAGCCCGTGTCCGCTAAGGCATGACTCGAGGAGTCTCGTGCTGCGCGTTTCTTATTGATCATAACAAATGCACAATTGATGTCTCCCTCACTCCATCAACAGACAACAGCTGGCACGGTTTACCTCTAATCAGCTCATGGACGCTGCCCTCTGGACGTCTCTGAGGAGTACGGCAGCTTGCGGGCTGGATGCTGCGTCTGCCAGCAACGTGGCTTCGCCTCCGGGTGTGTTCAAGGCGGAGAGGATGAGGGCGGCCTGCTCAGTCTCCGCCGCCTGCCACGCATTCTTCTTCGCTTCGAACTCCAGCTCGCGGGCCGACTTCCGAAGTTCAGCCGACCGGCGCTCGAAGGATAGCAAGGCACGGGATCGCTGTGCTTCTGCTATCCGATCCCGGCTCTTTTGCAGCTTCGACGCCGCTTTTTCGCGGCTCAGCTCCGCCTCCAACCGCAGCTCTTCCTCGATGATTCTTCGGTTCCTCCGCATTTCCCTCTGGCACTCCCTTGCGGCTTGGTACTCTTCTTCTACGAGGGCCCGTTTGTACCCGTCACGGTTCCTCTGCCCCGCCAAGGCCCGCCTGCGGTCGCTCTCCGCCGCGGCCGCCTCCGCCTTCCGGGTCAGCTTCGCCTCCGCCCATGCCTGGTCTCGGCGCCTCTTCTGCTCCAACGCGGCCAGCCGGGCGTCGTGCGCCTTCTGATGGGCGGACAGCAGCGCCGTTTCTGCCTTCGCCTCGACCTCACGGTCCGTGCACCACTCGGCGTGGCTGGCCTGCCACTGTTTCTGACTGGCGATCACAGATCGGGACCATGTGCTCAGCTCGCTTTGGACGTGGTTCCTGTGTTAGTTGTGCAAGTTCGCTTGAGACTCCGGGGTTTCAGCAGCATAGACGGGTTAGAATGTCTGCATTTTTAAGGTCTTCGGTTGGCTTTGAGTAGGTGTACCTTTCTTTCATCTTGTTTTCAGTTCGCGGACGAGGTGCTGCACGGCAGCACTCTGTGCACTTTGGAACTCCCGGAACTGGAACTGTGCCACACATATACGGCTACTTCTGAAACTATGTGACAGCCCTTGAGACTATGTCAGACACAAAAGACAGCTTTTGATACGTCGGAGATACTCTGAAACAACAAGTACGTAAGACAATTGCATCCGAAACTATGTTGAACATATAAGGGGCCCAAGATGTAAGGGGATGCATCACACTGTTCCACCATTCTAAACCCTTTTCGGTCCCACAAAGACAAGCTTCGAAAGCATGTCCCATGGAAGACAGCTTGTGTTTGAAAAATGATAAATGTTGCGGGCAGACCTGTACGCTCTTCTGTCTGCCTCCAGGCGGGACATGGCCGAGAGGCGGCTGTCGATCTGCGCCAGCTTCGCGGCTGTCGCCGCGGCGTCGGCGGCTTCGTGCTCGCGGCGCTTCCGATCGCGCAGCTCGAGCTGCCGGCGCGCGTGGGCCTGCCTCGCGGCCCTCTGCTTGACGAGTTCACTCCTCTGGGATCGCACGCTGTCGATGAAGCACCGGACGCGGTCCTTCGCCCCGCGCGACACGCGGACGAGGCGCTGCACGGCAGCTAGCCGCACTCTGTGCACCATGCCCCGCAGGGCCTCCACCGCCCGCCCGGTCGCGAACGCCAGCGACAGGGCCCCCACCTGCGCTTCGGACGCAGGCAACTCGGCGGCCGCCATGATGTCCGCACACTCTGCCCTCAGGTCCCTCCCGGGCGGCAATCGTCCACGGTGATCACGGGCTCTCCCCCCCGCAAGCACGGCGCCGAACTCATCAGCAAACTCCCGGAACGGGAACGCCGCAGGCCCCGCCTGGAGGAGGCGGATGACAGGCAGGACGCCGGTCGCCCGCACCTGCCGCAGGACGTCGCCGCCGGCGAACGAGCCGGCCCGCTTGAAGGCGTTGGGCTTGACGCACCGGATCCAGTGGGTGCGCAGGGGAGCGAGCGACGCGAGCAGCGCAGAGAGCTGGGCGCGGAAGATCTTCGAGAGGGCCGGGGTGTCGGACGGCGCGGCGGCGCGGGCGAAGCGCAGGAAGTCGCGGATGGGCCGGTGGGCAGACGATGACTCGAGGCGGGTGAACAGCTCGGGGCGCACTTGGCGCTGGTTCTTCCGGATGGCGCCAGCTACACTGTAGCTGACTTCGCCTGTGTTTGTGTTTATAAATGTGTGTGAGTGTGTACAGGTGTGTCTTCGTCTGTTTTTAGCGTTTATTGTGGTCTTTAGAGTGAGGTTCGCTTAAAACTACAGGAATGCTAGCGTCCGCATTCTGCAATGCAATAGGAACGCATCTTTCGACTTTTTAGAGGGAGGATTCTTGCGTTGCATTCTCTTGTTTTTTCTAGCGTTTATTGTGGTTTAGAGGTTCGGTGGTTTAGGGTCTCCGGTTGACCAGTGAGGCTGTTTTCATCAAATCTAGTGATATCTTCATTCTCAGTATTCACACCTGCGCGTTTTCTTCTCACTTTGTGCCAGCTACATTGTGGCTGACTTCGCCTCCCGTCCCTCGCGTTCATTCCTCGAAACCCCCTCGACTGTTTTCGTCTTAAAAGCCAACGAAACTGTCGTTTTTGGAGGCAAGCGGAACCGAGACTGTGTCTTCAGACTTCCAATATTATCCTGTAGCCGAGACTGTGTCTTCAGACTTCCAATATTATCCTGTAGCCGAGACTGTGTCTTCAGACTTCCAATATTATCCTGTAGCCGAGACTGTGTCTTCAGACTTCCAATATTATCCTGTAGCCGAGACTGTGTCTTCAGACTTCCAATATTATCCTGTAGCCGAGACTGTGTCTTCAGACTTCCAATATTATCCTGTAGCCGAGACTGTGTCTTCAGACTTCCAATATTATCCTGTAGCCGAGACTGTGTCTTCAGACTTCCAATATTATCCTGTAGGAGAACCTTCCTGGGATTATCATGCAGAATCTTCTTACCAAAACGTCCTACGAAAGGCGAGGGCAGCATACTTGCGTAGTGCGAGATGTTGAACAAACTATTTTGGCTTTTTCTTTTGTATAAGCACCTGTTTTGTAGGAAATGCTTGAGGAGACTGCCAGTTGCGATAGATCAAAGGAGGTAAATGTGCTGTAGCCCACACGAAACATAGGTAAGTCCGGGTTTAGTGGCGGGCGTAAGCGTTCAACAAAAAAGACCCACTTTGTAGTTGTATTGTTTTCTCCCCCTCTAGCCTCCTTCGAAATGAGCACAAGGCAGTCCCTCGAGCATTTTTTGTATAAGCACCTGCTCAGGGGCTTATATGGCCCTGAGAGATTTGGCGGGAAAGTTGGGAGTGCAGTGGGCAGTTGGAATGTTGCCTCTTGGCAGAAGCTTCCGACGCTTTTCGTCCCACGCAGGACACTGTGTCATGCTCGCCCAGCCAGGTGCCAACTTGGCAGTCACAACGCGCTGCGGCAAGAAGATCGGGTAAAGGCGTTGGGGCAACAGAGTTTGTTTGTGTTCCAACTGAACGTTAGCCCCGATCTAGTTTCCTGGCGCCGGCACCTGCTCCGGTCAATACAAGACAAAAAGGTGTCGAGGTCTACGTAATCTAGATCTAGACTTCTCTGCGATTTGCAAAAGCCCCGCACATAGCTCCTGCATGCGTCGATTGGTATGCGAATCCTCAGAGAGCGAGTTGCTGTCTCATGAAGTCGGCTACAGGACTAGAGTGGCAGTCGTGGGTGCGATAACCCGAATATTGGCTGAGGTTGCGCTTTCGACTTGAGCTGCTCACACTTCTCCTTCCTGGCGCACTCGAGCATGACCAGCGGTGGCGGGCGTAAGCGTTCAAGAAAGTTGAAGTATGGCTAAAGATAAAGTGGTGTCACCTGAGGGGGAGAAAAAAAGACCCTGTATTGTTTCTCATCCTCTAGCCTCCTTCTGGATATTATCATGTAGGAGAGCCTTCCTTACCACAGATAAATCCTATACATAAAAAGCGAGGCCGGCATACCTGCGTAGTGCGAGATGTTGAACATGGCCGCTGCGGCGGCGGGCGATTTCGGCTTGCCGAAGTACGGGTTGAGGCGCTGGCCCATGGGCCCGGTGAACGCGGCGAAGAGCTTGTCCAGGAAGCCCGCGTCCGAGGTCTCGAGGGGCCCCCTGGCTGCCTCGTCCTCCAGGATGCCCAGGACCCCCTTCGGCCCGTCCAGCAGCCGCACGCAGCCCGCGTTGCCCTCGTGCCTGGGCGGTTCGAACGCCACGTTCTCGCGCCGGCACTGGTCGGCGAGGGCCCCGAAGCGCTGCTGGTAGTGGAAGGCCTGCAGCCGCTCGTTGGCGTAGTTGACCAGCAGCTGCTCAAGGCGGTTCCGCGGGGCGAAGTCTTCGAACCCGAACAGGTCGACCAGGTCCACAGCCGGCCCCTCCGGCGCCCGCCCGCCGCCGTCGGCGTTAAACTGCTTTCCGTCTTCGGTATTCTGAGAGGAGGCGTGGAGAGGAATCCCGGCGGGTTGGCAGGACCTTGGGATACAAGGTTGGGTCTCCGGCTGGATACCGACGGGGTATTACGTTCGGAGATTCTTCCGATCTGATTCGGAGGGAGTGCGGGGAGGATGGGGTGTGGATGTTCGATGAAGATGGGAACGAATCAATCCTGCAGAGACCATGATGCGTAGAGAGGAACTGATTGCAAGAGTTACATGAGGTTCATGAAAACTGCAGCACTGATTTTGAGTCTTACAACAAATTCATGTCAGAAGAGAGTGCATACCTAAGCGGCGAGCCATGTTGACACAGTTACGGGCGATGGATAGCTCTCCGGATGTCGCTCAGGTTTCAATTCTTGCTTGCTTCCAACGCCAACTTCTCTGCGTCCAAATTCTTCGAATACTTCAAAAGGTCGGTGGGAGAGGTGAGGTGAGAGCGCTCCTGCGAAAAAGAGTGACAATCACGGTCTTATTTCCCATCCCTTTGGTTTTTGCGCCGGCCTAGTACAATAAGACGTTGGAGGAAGACGTTCGAGAGGAGGAAGAAAAGACTACTCTTCGTTTGGGTTTTTATTACGACGTAGCGAGCGTCGGGGTCCCGTGGAGAAACATAGGACCACTCGTAGGACTATGCCGTTGCACGTGCGACACAACGTCGCCGCTGTACACTATAGTCTCTCTGCCTAGTGTGGCTATCAGCCCAATGTCTTCTGTTGGTTCATGTTTCGAGACTGGAGGTCCTATGAGTATGCAATGCGAATAGCCTCTATTCGAGCCAACCCCACTTTTCTTGCAACAATATTATGAAAGTGTATTGTTTTTGGACTAGATAATAGTGAGGAGCTAGCTTTTTTTTCCCCTGCCAAAATGCATAGCTTCGCCCGAACTTAACTCAGCTGCGCCCGAACTTTGCTTCGCCCGAACTTTGCTTCGCCCGATCTCAGCTGCGCCCGAACTTTGCTTCGCCCGAACTTTGCTTCGCCCGAACTTTACTTCGCCCGAACTTTACTTCGTCCGAACTTTGCTTCACCAGAAATTTGCATCACCCAAAATTAGCATCGCCCGAACTATACTGCTGCCTCCAGTCTCGCCCCGCGCTGGCGTACTTTGGGTGTTTTCCAAAAATGAAAGCAAAACGCGGCTTTGGCCAAAAGCTCCAAATGGCCAAATAGCGGGGCTAGAACGACTGCAAACGGCCGGAGATCGCCCCAAGAATGACAGCCAATGGCCAATGAGCGGCACCAGAATGACTACCAATGATCAAATAACGGCGCTAGACTGGCTGCAAACGGTCGAAGAATGACGGGAATGACGCTAGAACGACTGTCACTGGCCAAAGAATGGAACTGAAAATGACTGCACATTCCTAAACAGCGGCGGCAGACTGACAGTGAAGGGTCAAAAGGGCGGTGCTAGAACGACTGCAAACGGCCGGAGATGGCGCCAAGAATACCAGCCAATTACCAACGAGCGGCGGCGCTTGAATGACTACCATGACCAACGGCGCTAGACTGGCTGCCAACGGTCGAAGAATGACGTGAATGACGCTAGAACGACTGTCACTGGCCAAAGAATGGAACTGGAAATGACTACAAATTCCTAAACTGCGGCGGCAGACTGACAGTGAAAGGCCAAAAGGGCGGTGCTAGAACGACTGCAAACGGCCGGACATGGCGCCAAGAATACCAGCCAATTACCAACGAGCGGCGGCGCTTGAATGACTACTAATTGATCAACGGCGCTAGACTGGCTGCCAACGGTCGAAGAATGACGGGAATGACGCTAGAACGACTGTCACTGGCCAAAGAATGGAACTGAAAATGACTACAAATTCCTAAACAGCGGCGGCAGACTGACAGTGAAAGGCCACAGAGCGGTGCTAGAACGACTGGAGATGGCCAAAGAATGGCGCCAAGAATACCAGCCAATGACCAACGAGCGGCGCTTGAATAACTACAAACGCCAAAGATTGGCGCCAGAATGCTTCATCATGTCCGAAGGACGGAGCCAGAATAACAGCAACGAATGCCCAGAGAGCGGCCGCAGAATAACAGCGTTCGGATAACAGAACGGTGTTTATATGACCACGACTACCCACCCACGACTACCCTCTCTGAGTCTGCTGTCTTGCTGTCGGTTGTGTTTTCTCTATGATTCAATGACTGATTCGAATTCGCCGTCTCAGTCTGGGTCGACAACAGCATGGTGCTGCAGCCTGATACGAGGGCGGACAGAGGCGAAGGAGCTTCTTCTTCCGGTTCACGCCTTCTGGGAGCGTCGAGCAGGTCCAGGGGCAATGTGTGGTTCGAGTACCGGGGGGAGACAACCTCGCTGACCTTCCCAGCCGGCTCAACCATGCATATATGCATACGGGCGGATATTCCCATCAGGGGTTTAGGGTCTTAGAGAAGGGACGTAGAACAACGGATCGTCAACGAAGCGATCGCGGATGTGCTCGGATGCAGTCTGTCCGGCCTGGGATGCTCGTTCCGCTGAGCCGTGAGAGGAGGAAAGAGAAGATGCAGGGCATCTGTGGTGTTCCTTTCGTTCGTACTCACGTCAAGGCCCATTGGGATATGTGTCTTTGGGAGAATCTCACTAGACATGTGAGGTGAATGGCCCCGACGGCCAGCAATCGCAAGCTGTCGCGCCCGCCAGTGCCGGTAGAGTGTCGTGCAACTGTCGTGGCTGTTGCCGCCGCGCAATCCGCCAACGTTGGCCACGGCTCGCACGCGCAGCCTCGCAGGGAGACCGAACACAGGCTCAAAGCTAATGTCAGGCACATCTTCCCTATTATGTTTCCCGTGTTCCCACCATTGTGGCTGTCTTGAAGGGATACTCAATTGTATGTGAAGACCTTGTTCGCCACAGGCAACAGCATTCTCCAACTATGTGAAAGAAGGGCAGAGGGACAAGAAATCAGCGAGTGTGACACAGGGGGGGCAATGAACAGCACCTACCACCGGGATGAGAAGGAAGAAAGCTCCAACCTCTTTCTCGCGATGTCACCCCTGAGCTGGGTGGTATGGAGTGGCAGCCGTCTCGGGGGTGTCAAAAGATAAAATGCATTGCTAAAGGAAAACATGCTGAAAGAAATTGTCGCAACAAAGTGGGAAAAGAAGACCTGCTTGGAGTTGTATTTGCGATCCAGTTCAAATTTCCAGTGAAAAACAGAAAGGTAAAGAAGATAAGCAGGGAGAAGCACAGTTCTGTGTCAAAGCAAAATGCGACACCGTTTAGCAACATCACACGGTTGTGAAGAAGATGGAGTATTGTATATTGTCTTGTATTGCATAAATGAAAACAAAACACGTTCCAAGTCCTCTGATTCGTACTTTGACATTATGCACGCCATGAATCCTGTCTACCTCTTGTGGTGATGTATTGGTTTAACCTTACAACCTCTGTAATCAATCTGATAGTAAAAAAAATAACGCTAGTAACTACTATCCGCCAAGTGTGAATAATGTACAATAACCCGTTCGTTTCACAACCGTGAACGTCATTGAAAAGTGAACATGAAAGGTCGGCAGACAAATCCTGAAAACTTCTCTTCAAGGAAATATTTCTCATTTTCTAGGCCAGGACTCTTTCTAGCGTTATTTCTTTGTGAAAGACTCCCAGCAGCTGCAATACCAGTCGAACAGAATGATTTCCTTGTTTGCGTGACCACACCCTCAACATGCCATACCATTTGTCCTCAGAGGTATCAATTGCCGAATTGCCGAAGCATGTTTTGCATGGCCAGCCAATCTATGCCTCCCCTTCTAACGACGGTAAACCTGCAGAGAGCCGTGGGTCATATGGATCAGTTCACAACTTTTGGAAGTTGCGGGACAGGGGTGCACAGGAGAGCTTTCTGATACATGACCCAGGCGGTGCACCAATACTACTTTGGGACAGAGCCATGGTGGGGATCTATTATGAGTTGCCTTGCACAATACGTTGTAAAGCAACCCGTAGGATTTGCTAGTGCTAAAAGAGCAGGAGCTTTGCTTTGTTTGTGTGTGCTGGTTGGTCGTTTTCAACAACAGGAAAAGCTCTGGATGCCTCTGACTGACTCAGGTCGGACTATGCAAGTGTCATCTTGATTTGGTGCAGCAAAACGAAGAAGAGGGGTGACGACCCCCCAGCACGAGAAGAAGTCTGCAATTGCCACACGTGAAATCGATAACATTGATTTGCAGAACGCAAACCCCAAGGATGGAGTAGTACGAACTTGGCACTTACTCTCCGCTCTAGCCTCTGTCAGATTTCACCACAACTAAAAAAGCGCGCATGTAACAAAAAGCTGGCTTCGTGGTGGTATGTGCCACTACTGCAACAGCCCCGACCCCTTGTGGAATTACTCGAGGGGTTTCCTTGTGTGTCGCCGGAGGCTGGAGGAGGGGAAACAAGGCAACTAAGAAGTCAATCCCTTGTTGTTGGACGCTTACGCCCACCACCAAACCCAGATTTACCCGTGTTTCGTGTTGGTGCATTACACCTTTCCTCTTTTGAGGGTTCGCAACTGGCAGTCTCCTAGCATTTCCTACTCAGCGAAAAGCAAAGTATTTGTAGCTGTGCAGGCTTCCGTGCGGGAAGTGTTCGAGTTTGATTCAACGGTATCAACGGACAGCAACAGGGAAGTCTGACACAAGAGCGGCACAGAATGATGTGCAGGCGCCCGAAGCCCTCAGAGTGAAGGTGCGAAAAGGACGGGTCGGTGAGAAGGGGGTCAGGCCGGTAAGTCTCCAAAACCTCGGGTTCTGCTGGAACCCTGCAACATGGCTGCAAAAGGGAAAGAGAAAAAAAAACTGAATCATGAATCCGGAGTGGGGACATTTTTTGGAACATAAGCAAGGTTGCAGTGATTTCTGCCGGTTGGGTACGTGTGATGATTCTCGCCTCCTTCGGGACGAGCACGGTTTAAACAAGGGCAAACCAAGAAATACTCTTTCGAGGACCGTGTGCTGAATCCCACAACCCATCAGCTTAGATTGACCAGCTCTCGAGAAAGGTCTGGTGATAAGGCCCGCAAACCGGGACAACCTAGCAAACAATGAGGTAGTTCAGACAGTAAGATGCGCAGCCATACAGGCCCGACTTTGCAAAACAAGGGGCCAGGCGACTGAAGGCATCTGCACAGTGATTAAGTCAAAATGTGCGTGAACTTCACCAGGGTGGAAGCTGGGCGTCCGCACAGTGAGCTACCGCTGTTTGTGGCTAATCACAGCCGGCACCACCCAGATGAGTGCCGTTCGAAAGAGGACTTCCTACAACTGCTTGCGGGGCAGCAATGGAAAACTCAGGTGTCCACCACTTAAGCTGGGAAAAACTGGACCGGGTACGGTCCAGTTTTCGAGATGGAGATAAAAATAGGCCCAGCCGTTGCTGAGCCCGGCTCTCACTGTTCAAATACGAACCCGCAAACCCGGGCAAAGATCAAGGAAAACTGAGTTTGGTGTTTAAGCACCCCTGCTCCGCGATGTGGTTGTCTGTTTGACCTGTACCTATGAATATAGAGGGATGACTAGACCCGTCCCAAGAGAAAAGACTGGAGAACTCCATGTAGACGTTGCATGACCGGGGCACAGGGTTGCCTCCGTTCCAAACTGCCTAGGTGTATGAAAGGTGACGAGTCGGGTGCTCTTGTTCTCGGCATACAACGTCGCGGTGTGTCTTATGGGCTGGGGGAGGGGGAGAATAGCAGCCGCATCGTTACCTTAAGAGAAAGGCGGTGGGGGGTAGGGAGTTGGGGTGGAGTGCAAACCTGCAAGGCGTCTGGGAGGGCAAGCTCTAACTGCCTCACAGGGCATTATTTTTCTTTCAATTCTTAGAGGGAAGAGGGGGAAGGCTGCGGTGCATCGTTTGTTGTTGCCAAAACCTTGTTGCTTGGGGGGGGTGGGGGCAGACGTATTCCTAACAGTGGTTGTTGTCCCATCAAAAGGTCACGCTCCAAGCGCAAAGAAACACGCCCAGAAGCAGAGCTGTGCCAACAAGAGCAGAGACCACCCCTCTTGCTAGGCTCTCTTGCCACTGGGCCCTCTTGGTTCTCTTGCAGGAGTGGCCGGTTTGGTCAGACAGTGGTGCGAGACT
Organism: Diplonema papillatum; assembly: GCA_030068145.1. NCBI lineage: Eukaryota > Euglenozoa > Diplonemea > Diplonemida > Diplonemidae > Diplonema > Diplonema papillatum. Next base: position 20,910 of record JAPJBO010000848.1, read on the forward strand.
CCCCAGCAATAGAAGTCGTCCAACTTTCGCATCAGCATTTCTGTGCCTTTACAACCTTTCGCTATTCGTGTGTGACGCTTCTCAACCTTTACGTGTTAAAAGGGTGAGGTTCTTCGCATCTCATAATCAATTCTCTTAGAGAGTGCCCTCCTCAGAAAGCAGTTAGGAATTGCCTGCTTGGGGTTGGTGGTGGGAAAGGGGAAATTGCACTCAGCCGGGCACATTATCAAGATTTGCCTCAAGGCGGATCACTTCTTTGGGGTCCAGGATCATATCGTCTAGCGCTGCACCTGGGCACACCTGTGTGAGTGTTGGTTGACTGTCCGATGTGATTGAACCCCCTCTCAACGATTTCGCGGTTTAGATGGACAAGAAAAACGGAGGTGTTTCCATCGTGTCGGGAAACACCTCCGTTTGACATGATGATGTCGGGCGAACCACTCGTCTACTCTGATGCGCAACTCGGTTTGCTAACCCTGACACACACGGGTGTGATGAGCACGGACAATTTTGAGTACATGAACCGCATGGATTAGCATGCACACGATGGATATAAAAGACATACCATTGGCGTGCACATGTCCGATTGAACTCTGAAGTCTGCAATAATCGGTCCACCGGAGTATTCAATGAACTCCTTAACTTTGTCCTGTTTGTGTTTTATACGTTTCAGAGATATCCGGTTGAACTCTGATGATGTGCACACGTGGGTATGTGTGTTCGAGTTAAGTAGCCAAACATGTTGTCAACCGTCGCTTTAAAATAATGACAACCGCGCTTGTCATGAAGCCGGTCCCCTCGTGCTAGACCGTGATAGCTTGGGTTAGTTTCAGCTTAGTGTGAGTTTGATCAAAGTAACATCAAGGCAGCCATGTTTCAAACCCCCGATTGCGCGTAACCTGGAAGCACCCAGAGGGTGTCAGTGGCACAAAGGTGCAGTTGCCTGCATCCATCCCGCAATTTGGGTTAGTTTGGTTAGAATGCAAAAAATCTGTGGCGATAATCTGCCGTAATAGACAGACGAATACAGCTCCAGGCAATTCGATGCAGTTCCAGGAGATAGGAGATAGGGATGGACCGGCTTGCACGTTCTTGTAAGAAAGTTCGCTCTGAGGCCCCTTGGTTGCTCATGTTCCTCTTTCGGTCCGGAATTCTGACCAACTGCACAACCCGCAAGGTGTATGTGGATGGAACACCCCCAGAGCCCAGTTTGTGTGTGCCTGCCGTTTATCAGCACCGACATTGCAGTGTTAACACAAGAAAACTGAACCTTGAGCTCGGATTTTGTCGAAATGCGCATGGACTTGATGCCATAAGCATCGGCGAGTTTGCAGAAGTCGGGGTTGAAGCTGTCGGTGACCAGGTACCGCTTGTTGAAGTAAAGCATCTGCCACACGCGCACCATCTGCTGCATGGAGTCGTTCATGATGGCCACTTTGACGGGCACATTGTGCTCGGCCATCGTCCGCAAGTCGTTGCAGGTCATGTTGAAGGAAGCATCGCCATCGACGCAAATGACAGTATGGTCCGGTTTGCGGATCTGGGCGCCCACTGCATACGGCACACCGACGCCCATCGTACCCAAGGAGCCCGATGTCATGATACTGCGAGGGTGCCTCCACGTCACGAATTGTGCTGTCATCATCTGGTGGTTCCCGACTCCGGTGGTCCAAATGGTCTTGTCGTCCCGCCCTGTCGCCAGGATGTAGTCGTTGAGCTCGCTGACAACTTCTTGGACCTTGATCTGCTCGGGATCTTCGCACGGGTTCCACCGCAGAGGGTGCGCTTCCTTTAGTTCTTGGATGCGTGCAAGCCACGCCGTCCTCGGGTTGGGTTCGATGAGCGGCAGCAACTTCTGCACGGTGTGCTTGACGTCGCCCCAGACGGAGTGGGTGGCTCGCACGATTTTGTTGATCTGCCGCTGTTCGATCTCGATGTGGATGATGCCGCCCTTGCCGGCCTTCTCCGCCTTCCGCGCCACCGGCGCGTACTGGTCGAGTCTGCCGGTGGTCCTGTCGTCGAACCTGTAGCCCAAGGCGATGATCAGGTCCGCCTCCTGCACCGCGAAGTTCGCGTACGCGGCTCCGTGCATGCCGAGCATCTTCAGCGCGAGCGGGTGCTTTTCGTCGACGATACCCATCCCGTGCAGAGTCGTCGTGACGGGGATGTTCATTCCCATCAGGCTCTTCACCTCCTCGACTGCGTCGTTCGCGCCTTGCCCGGCGATGATGACCGGCTTCTCCGCGATGCTAATCAACCGCGCGATCTCCTCAAGCCCTTTTATCTTCCCCGGCTTCGGGGGGTCGATGCACGGAGGAACTGTGTGGTGCTCGTTTTTGTACCCAGCGTCCGAGCACAGAGTCGAGATCATGACGTCCTTCGGCAGGTCGAGGAGGACGGGGCCCTTTTGGCCCGAGTGCGCCTTGTAGAACGCCTTGTCGATCACGTCGGGGAACTCCTCGATGCGCTTGACCTGGTAGTTCCACTTCGTGCACGGGCCGGTGATCGCGGTCGTCGGGCACTCCTGGAACGCGTCGGTGCCCACGGCCATCAGCGGCACCTGCCCTACGAACGCAATCATCGGCACCGAGTCCGTCATTGCGTCCTGCAGCGCCGTCACCAGGTTCGTCACGCCGGGTCCCGACGTCGCGATGGCGATCCCCGTAGTCATGCCACCTCCGGCTTTCGAGTATCCTGTGAAATGTTGGGGTTTTGAGGTTTTGCGCATCATACTTGCCACACCAAGTTCGCAGTACAAGATTACATGTGTTGTCACAACAGTGTGTTACGACAGGTATGTGTGAATGTGTGACTAATGTGGGAGTGCGAGTGTTGTGCTTCGGTGGGTGGGCGAGTATCCTGCGGAAATGTAAAATCAGTACAAAAGTACGTATCTTCTCGCAATAGACAAGCGTGTTGCAACAGGTTTGTGAGATGCATGACAACTATGGAGCCCTCGCGCGAGTGCTGCGCAGTACTGAGCCGGTCCACTCTGTCCCCTGGAGCTGCATCGCAGCACCTGCCGTCAATCACAGCGGAAGGAACCACGACTTGGGGCGTTCGAAAAGGTAGCCCCCGAAGTAGCCAATGCACATCATCGCTACGGTTTCTTTGCATTTTAGCCTTTCACCACGGACGGTCGCTCAAGCCCGAGTAACCGCAAACGTTCACTGCGCACCGCGGGGTGTTAGGATGGAACAGCAGGGGACCGGCTTGTGAGTTTTGTTTATGCGATTTGACCTGTACGCGCTTCACGTTCAACTGCTGTCAACGTTCCTTTTTAGCTGTAACAAGTATGCTCTCAAAGGAGGTAGTTGCTAGTTATCGACAAAAAGAAGCGTACCCTCGGCGCAGTGCCCCGAGCACTGTTCGGAGGCGTTGTTGATGAACTTGATCGGCGAGCCGTAGAACGCGTCGGTGACGGGGAGGATGGCCCCGCCGGTGAAGCCGAAGACGTGGGTGACGCCGTACTCTCGGAGCTTCTTCTCAATGATCTGCCCTCCGTTGAGGCCGTCATACTCGCGCAGGTTGCGCTCGGGATCGAAGGTGATGTCGCTGCTCTTGGGCACGGGCGAGATCTTCTTCTCCGTTTCCGCGACGTGCTCGTGCTTGCAGCACCCCCGCCGCTGCTGCTGCTGGACGTGCGCCTTCATGCGCAGTGCCGCCGGCGAGCTGCGCACCTCTGCCACAGTCGAAAACCCGCCGCGCTGCCGCGGCATCGCCGCCGCCGGTGCCCTCACCAGGAATCTTCGCATCTTGGCGGCCGTCCCTTCTGAGTTGTGCTGCCGAGCTCAGCACAGGAAGGGTGGGAAGAAGAAAGTGTGCGTAATGCGTGTGTGTCTGTGTTATTCAAGACCGCTACCTACTGGGTGTTCCACCCCACCCCACCCCGCAACCTCCTTCCTGTGTTCGAGGAGTTTGCTTTCTGTGTGGAAGACGACAGGTGCTTCTAGCATTATTTGTGGATTAGAAGGTCGGTATCTTAAAGTCTCCGATTGACCGTAGAGGCTGTTCGAGGAGTTTGCTTTCTGTGTGGAAGACGACAGGTGCTTCTAGCGTTATTTGTGGATTAGAAGGTCGGTATCTTAAAGTCTCCGATTGACCGTAGAGGCTTGGGTATGGAGGGGGGTTGAGAGGGTTGAGAAAAGTGAGAGGGTGTCGCTCGTTTCGGGTGATGTTTCACTCCGTTGTGAAACCTTGTGAAGTCCCCTAACGCGTTTAGAGGGTATTTGGGATTTCGTTCGTGGTTTGTACTTCATTTTGTGGGTTGGACTTCACTTGCGGTTTGTGCATCAGCTTCTGATTTGTAGCAGACTCCCGAAGCATTGGGTTGTGCCTGTCAGGCTCTGTTCACAATTAAAATGGAGAGAGAGAGAGAGACGAGTTAGAGTGCAGGGACCATCTCTCCGGGGAGGTTCCGGTCTCCTCACTTCAAATGGATAAAAATACCTCATTTCAGGTCTACAACGTTCTAAAGCGTCTCAGCGGGTTACAAAGCTAGAGTGCAAAAAAAGAACCAGCATCGGAGGCATAAAGTTGCCTTCACGCAAAGAACTGCGTGCTAGCAGTGCGTAGTTTCTTTTTTTCCCCCGATTTGTTTTATTATTTTACTTGTTGTCGACAACTTGTACTTGAACAACACTAGCACCAGATCGTTTGGGTACAAAGCAGGACGGTGGAGCGGATGGCATTACGTGTACGGTTCGAATATCAGTCGCGAAGCAGAGATTTCCAGGTATATGCGTGGTTTACCCCATTTGCATGCAACAAGAGCCTCTAAGATTTTCCAAACCCTAGAGATCGTTCATTGGAAATGCCTCTTAGGGTACTCAGCGGTACTTGACTTCGAAGGTTATTGCGACTAAGCAGCTGTGAAGGGCCCAGCTCCGTAGCACTATGAGGCAAAGAACGAACAGCACAAGCTACACGTGGTGCGCGTGTGACTAGAACTTCCACGACGACAGCTGCACACACGCTGCTGCGCAGCAAGTCTCACGGACGTGACGGAAGTTGCTGAGGTACTCAGCAGTTTACTTGGCTTCGAAGGTGCTTGCCCAGCTCGATGGAGTGTGACAAGAACGTACTGTGACGGCTGCACTCACGCACGAACGTGACGTGAGTTGACTTGACAATGAAGCAACAGGTGGTGCGCGTGTGACAAGAACGTACCGTGAAGACATGGCACAATGAGGCAGCCGGCAAGACGTGGTGCACATGTGACAAGACCTACCATGACAACAGCTGCTGCTCGCACTTGCGCGGCACGCCACACGAACGCAACGGAAGCTGTTGTCCAAAAGGTACTCGGGTTGACTCGGCGGTTTCGGGACAGGGTTCACGAAGCCGCCCTCCGGGTGCTTCTTCTGCCCGAGGATCGAGAACAGCGACAGCGTCGAGGCGACGAGCAAGCAACCGGCTGCGGCCGGCAGCAACCGGCTGCGGCCGGCGCCTTGCGCAGGGAAAAGGCGGCCAGGCAGGCGGCGTAGAGGAAGGCGAAGAGCTTGAGGACCTGCGTGTGGTGCGGCTCCGGCGGGACGCCGAGCGAGTCGCGCCGCGCGTCGAGGCGGTCGGCGTGGCAGGCGCCGAAGGAGAGCAGGTCAAAAGGTGGTCTGCAGTTGACTCGACCATCAGGCAATACGTACCGTGAAGACACAGCACAATGAGGCAACCGGCAAGACGTGGTGCACGTGTGAACAGTGCAAGACCTAGCATGACGACAGCTGCCACTCACATATGCGCAGCACGCCATACGAACGCAACGGAAGCTGTTGTCAGCGCCTCGAAAAGGTACTCAGATTGACTCGGCGGCTTCGGGACAGGGTTCACGAAGCCGCCCTCCGGGTGCTTCTTCTGCCCGAGGATCGAGAACAGCGACAGCGTCGAGGCGACGAGCAAGCAACCGGCTGCGGCCGGCGCCTTGCGCAGGAAAAAGGCGGCCAGGCCGGCGGCGTAGAGGAAGGCGAAAAGCTTGAGGACTTGCGTGTGGTGCGGCTCCGGCGGGACGCCGAGCGAGTCGCGCCGCGCGTCGGGGCGGTCGGCGTGGCAGGCGCCGAAGGAGAGCAGGGCGACGGCCAAAGCCCACGACGCGATCCCGGCAGCAGCGATGTCACTGTCCCCTGCAACGAGCCCGCCGTCGACGGCGCACTGCGTCAGCGGGACGAACAGCAGGGGCACGGCCACCGTGCGGGCGGCGCTGCGGGCGGGCGCCGCCGCGCGGCGCTCGCCCGCACGCAGGGACGGCCAGCTCGACAAAATCATGCATTCGACGCTCAGCAGCGAGCACGAAGCCAAGAACATGAGGTGTGGCGTGTCCATCGTCCCGAATATGAACGCAACCGCCACCCCGGCGAGGGCGTGCAGGCACCCACTGAGCTCGAACATCGACTTCCTTTTGGATACCCTTCCTTTCTACATAACAGCCTGGCTAGAGTGTGTGCTTCTCGGTCACGCAGACGCAACATATGTGCACAGGAATTCGGGGGGCCCAAAGAAATTAAAGGGGGGTCGAATAATAACAGTTATTTGACACACGTCTGGTTGTCTAAAAACACTACCACTATTTGATCCTGCTACGGTTCGGCTACCCGGAACTTTTTTTTAGTATTCGATAAATCGAATAATAACACAGGCCCCTCCCCTCTAGTACGGCTTTTGTTCGCACTGGCGGAACTCTCTTGTGTTGGTACGTTTTCATGGAGTACGCAGCCAAATGCAGATTTATGAACGACATGGTTCAAAGGTGTGTCTATGGCCCTAGGGCATCGTCCCTGTTTTTCGAGGTGCGAGAGTACCCGCATTGGCCCCCCTTGAACACAAAGTCGACAGGCATCCCGCGGGTTCAAAACGGGTAACCAGTCGTGCCCATGGTCCTGGTATGGGCGGCAAGAACTTCAGATTCGGCGAAGAAACGAGGGAAGAACAAAGCTCGGTCAGTCTACTCGGTACTGGGATAGTGTAAATGTCGGGGTTGCGGGAGCAAAGATAGAAAGAGAGAGAGAGAGGAAAGGAGGTTGTGTGTCGGTAAGGAATACAGCCGCGAAGTCACTGCTTCGGTGTGTTCTCAGTTCCTGGGCTCACTGCAGTCCCAGTGCGGCCGATGAATGGCGAAGAATTCTTTCATGAATCAGATTATGTGGGGTGTGATCCTCCGGGCTTTGCCGGTGTTTTAGAGTCAAGGCATCGGGTAGTCAACACTTTCACTAGCTAGGCAAGGTTGTGTGTGACGAACGAGACACCTAGATCACATTTGCGAAGAATGTAGTATTGGGCCCCCCCCCCTTCAGCAGCAGTTGCGGCCCACCAAGACGAGGGAGCTTACACCGATCGGATTCTGTGGAGTGCGATTGTGGCGGGCGGATACTCATTCGAATCGGCATCCCTCTTCTTAAACCGCGAACTCCGCGGAATGTGAACACCGCCATTTGAGATGGTCGAGGCGAGGTCATGCCAGATTACTTAGCTCTGTCAGTCACTAGAGCAGAGTGCTGCTCCGATTCAGAATGTGATTGACTGTGTGAGGGACACAGACGATGAGTCTGCCACGCGAAGGCAACACGGCCGCGGCCACTATTTCCGGCGTCACTTCGACCGAGGGCGAGGGATCTTAGACCAATCGGATTCTGTGGGGTGCGATCGTGGGCCCTGGCTCTGGAGCTGGCGGGATGGGCACGCCGACGAAGAGTCTGTCACGCGGGGCGCGGTTTGGTTGGCGGGGGTTGTTGTTGTTGTCGGTGTCCCGCGGCTTCCCCGGCGCCAGGCAGCGGATGTCGAGCTTCGGGAAGAACGGCTCCTTCACGAACGGGGCCAGCGCCTGCAGCTCGCCGACGGACAGCGCCACGGTGAACGGCGGCGCCTCCCGCAGCACGCAGGCCGAGTCCGCTATGCAGGGCGTCGGCCGCGTGCCGTCGGGCCGCGAGAACTGCAGCGCCAGCCGCAGCTTCGGGAACCAGTCCGCCGCACCCTCCACTCCAGCTGCCGCAGCAGCAGCAGCAGAAGGAGAACAAAGCCCAGCTGTCGGGCTCGCTCCCTCCGGTTGCTCCTGCTGCTGCTGCTGTATCGACGCGCGTTTTTGCCTTTGGACGCCGTGCCTTTGCCGTGGATCCTTCTGCTGCTGCTGCTGCTGCTGCTGTTGCCGCAGACCAGGTTTGCTCGCTTGGTTCCCGCGGCCGCCCGTCTCTCCGGGAGACAGCCCGCCGTCGTGGAAGGTGGCGGAGCGCGGTGAGACTAGGCCCGCACCATCCTCCTCCTCCTCCTTCTGCTGCTGCTGCTGTTGCCGCTGGGCGGTCTCGGTCGTTTGGTTCACGCCGCCGGAAAAAGACACCTCGCTGCGGAAGCCGGCGGAGCGCGGCGTCACCGGGCTTGCCGGCAAGCTCGCGAAGGTGACCGTCGCGAGGAGGCAAGCCGGCGTGCCGCCGCTCCCTTCCGAACCGCCCGCGTCTCCGTACTCATCCGCCGCTGAAAACGACCCTTGGGCCAAGCTGACCCGCCGGAGTGCCGCCGGCTGCGTGGCGCTGCCGCTACTGTTTGCCGCCGCCGCCGCTGCTGCTGTTGTTGACCGGGCCGCCGCGGACGACAAGGACGCCGCCGACACACCCCCCGCGGCCAAGCTGAGGGGCCGGGGGGCGCCGCAGCTGCCGCTGTTTGCGGCCGCTGCACGGGCGAGCAGCAGCGCGTCCGCGCAGAACGCGAGCGCGTGCAGCGGCGAATGGAAGCTCGCGGCGAAGAGCACCCGCACGCCGTCGTCGGCGAAGAAGTACGCCGGCGGCGGCGCCGCCGGCCGCCAGCCGGGGCCGACGCCGCCTCCCGCGTGCGCGTGCCCATGCGGGTTACCACCGTCGGCGGCCGCCGCGCAGACCTCCTGCGCAGCGTCTGCAACCCGCGCCGCCGGCAGCCCCTGATGCCGCCTGGCGAGCCTCGCCAGCTCCGCCAGCAGCCCCGCGAGCGCCGCCGCGAACGCGGCCCGCTTCGCGGCCGGCCACAACCGGCGGGACAGCAGGTTCTGCGCGTCGGCGGTCACCAGCCCGGTGCCGCCGACCGCGGCGCTCGCCTGCTGCAACTCCCCTCCCCCTCCACCCTCCGGGGAAAAAGGGCACCCGGCCGGCGGCGGCGGCGTGAGGCCCGGCAGCGGGCAGAATGCTACGTTGCGGTACGCGGCCTCGGCCGCGGTGGCCAGCACGTCGGCCCAAGGGTATATGGACACCAGGTTGACCGACAGGTTGTGGCGCAGGAGGTACTGCCCGGAGCGCGAGAAGAGCGCGCGCAGGTGCGGCACGGCGGCGCCGGCGGCGGCGCCGCCGGAGAAGACGAGGCTCGACGGCCGCGGCAGCTTGCACAGCGACGCCATCTCGCCGGCGACGTAGTCGAAGCAGCACAGCTCCTGCGACCGGCCACCCCGCAGGATGACGAGCAGGTCTGAAGACGGGTGGAAGGCTACGTCGTAAGCCTGCTCTGCATGCCGGTCGCGCGGCAGCAAAAACACGCGTTTGGCGACCAACGCGCCGCCGGGGCGTTCTTCGAGGGAGCATAGCTCGACGCAGTGCGAGACGATCGCGAACAGCGGCCGTTCCGTGTTGTGGCGGAAGACTCGGTACGGTTGCGTGTCGAGGGAAGCCGCGCTGGCGACCGCCCCTTCGACGGCCAGCTGCCCCGTGAGGTCCGTGAAGACGCCGCCGCGGAAGGCGACGACAGTGCGTCGTGTCACGAACAGGATGTACCGGGCCCCGACCTTCAGCACCGCCACCAGCTCGTCGTCGGGCACCGCTCCCCGCCGGCTCCATCGCGGCGCGGCCCGCAGCAGCTCCGGGTCGTGCAGGGGGGCCACTGTGAACTTACACCCGCCCTTCCCGACTGCGCTCTTCTTCGCCATCGGCAGCTCGACGACCGACAGCCGCAGAAACCGGCTGCGGCACGGGTTGCCGTACGCGTCCTCGTGATCCTGCGTGGGTGGTATTTCGCGTTATTCATGCGTTGCTGGTCCTAAATTTCTGTTTGAATATTTTTCAGGGTTCAAGCTGACAGGGCAGCAGCTCCGGGTCGTGCAGGGGGGCCACTGTGAACTTACACCCGCCCTTCCCGACTGCGCTCTTCTTCGCCATCGGCAGCTCGACGACCGACAGCCGCAGAAACCGGCTGCGGCACGGGTTGCCGTACGCGTCCTCATGATCCTGCGTGGGTGGTATTTCGCGTTATTCATGCGATAGTTGAATCGAGTTGGATTCTTATGTATTAGCAATGGAGATACCATTGTTATCCAACTGGGCCCAAAAGGCACATTCCCCGCGTAGATTGCCACCGATTTGATGAGCCGTCTGCAGACCCGCTGTTAATCCATTTGCTCTGAGACTTGCATGGCCTAATCCTTGAAGCAAGCATATGACTAAGTTCTACAAAAAAAAGGATAGAGAGGGACGAGTTCCGGTCTTCCCGCTTCTGTCCTCCTACAGGGAAAATGAATGGATACCTCGAGCGCCGAATCGGCAGTGCAGACTAGTCGGAGGATCGGGTCTATGAGCGCGCTGGTGTTGCAGGCTCGGTCAGGGGTCGCATAGGACAGAGGCGTGGTGTCGACGGCCTTGCACACGTTGTACGAGCTCTTGACCCGCGGCAGCGGCGCGATGCGGATGCTGTCACCCAACGAGCGGGGAGAGTTGCACGCTACAGAGTAACGCTCTTCATCGTCCAACACCGGAACCTTCGAATCGCTCGTCGGTGTCAACCCATCCTCCCCAACAGACGACTCCAGAAGAATACCCACGTCGCAGTAGATCCACTCGTATCGAGACAGCTTCGTCGGTCCTGATGAAATTCGTATGCGGTTTACCCCCAGCCATCAAACCCCAAGCCGAAAAACAGCTGAACTCTCAGAAACGAAGATAGAAAACTAAAACTGCGGCAGTGGGGGGGGCAGTGGGGGGGGGTAGGGGGGGTAGATACTCCCAAATGTTGACTTTATTCGAATTTTGATGCAAAGGCACGCCCTGCAGCTGAACATGGGCTCTTGGGGTCCGCAATCGGTCCCGGAACTCGTGTACCACCCTGGCAGTACCCCAAACCCCCCAGGAATGACGAAAGATTGAGCTCAGGAGGGGACGGCAGGACGATCAGTGAAGCCCTGTAGAGAGCAATACTGGTGCGAAAATGTGGTGCAGGAACAGTGCTAGACCCGCAAACACCTTGACACCATCTATACCGCAAACCCGGGTTTGCGGGCTTGCCTGCCAAGAATGATCTGATAGATCTTCCCTGACAAAGTGGGCAGGGAGAAAATAATCCGCCCAGTTGCTGTGCATAGAGAAACTCTGTTCCATAATCCAAGATGGATATGCGGAATACTTCGAGGCGCGGCAGCATTCATTGCTCGTTAGAGGTTTTCCGACCGTTATGTGGCGATGGACAACCGCGCGAGCCAGCAAGTTTGTGCAGCGCTGTGCTAAAGAGCGAGAAGAAGTCGTATCAAAGTTGTCAGCGGACAACTAAACTCTCTGTCAGTTGTGCCCTTGCCCCGTGATGCGCATGCACGGCGTGTCGTGCGCGTGCACACGCCGTGCGGCCGGGCGCACTTTTCGCGGCGACAGGTAGTGAAAGGGGACCCGTGGCCAAGGCAGTCAAGGAGGGGACGTCGGCTGCATTTTTGCAGTGGGCTCACCCCGTTTCCCAAAGAAGTCACTTCCCTTGTGGTCTGGGTTCCTTTTTCAACATGTCTTCCGGTCCCTTCGGTCGGCAAATGCGACATAATCCAAAAATGTGGAAATTCAGGAATAAAGTCAACATTTGGTTTTGGCCTTTTTTATGGTATTTTGTCCACTTTTCAAAGGTGGCTGGCGTTATTCTAGTAAAAACCCCATTTTTCTACCTCTCCGGTCAACGTGAGGCGCATGTAGCACATGCACACCCCATTTTCACCTCCGGATGCAGTAGTTAGAGGTGAAAAAATCCAAAAAATGGGAAAAGTATCTACCCCCCCCTAGGGCTGGGCTGGCTGCATACGTGCATACGTATGCGTATGCGTATGCAGATTTGAAAATATGCATACGCATACGGCTGCATACGTATGCATAGGTGGGGCTGTGTGAGGCCAGCCCGGCCTTCTGGCTGCTGCGTGACGGGCCTATGAGTGAAGACGGTGGAGTCCAGAGCCCCAGAAACTGGAGTTAAAGCTGGAGTTGAAAAAGCGGGTGTCACACGCTTTTTAGGTGTGACTCGCGCCCTCTTTGACTGCAGTTTCTGAGACTGGACCTCACCGTGTAACAATGCAATGTACTGGGAAGTAGAAAGCAGGTCGATGAGGATGCGTGCCACGGTCAATGTCTGCCTCGCTTTTTCCCCGACGACGTCGAACGCCAGCTCGAAGCACTGAACGAGCATGCTTCATGACGCACGACAGCCAACGGGCTGGCGGAAAAGGTCCGCACCACGTGGGCGGGCCTTTCCGCCAGCCCGTTGCTCAGCAGATCCTGAGACAACCAGCTTCGGTTACCTCATCGGAGCGCGGCTCGTCGGCTTACGGGAGTGAACACACTGCCCGTGCACCCCGGGTTGCGGCGGACATAGGTTCCGTCGACACTCACGAAACTTTGCTTTTAAGTATCCTTTTCGCCTCCCCCTTCGTCCTGGACGAAGGAGGTGCATTGCCAGAGAAGTCACAGCCACATGCATAGCCGTATGCATACGTATGCATAGCCGTATGCAGCGCCGTATGCGTATGCTTATGCGTATGCAGGTTTGGGCGCATACGCGTATGCAGCCGTATGCAGCCACCATAGCCCTAGGGGGGGGGGGGGGGGGGGGCCTTTCTGTTTCTCATTTTCCGTGCAAACTTCAAAGAAAAGGCTACCGGTGAAGTTGACGAAGGTAGCGATCTTCGGGATGTCGGCCTCGTACCGCTCGATCGCGGCACTCAGCTTCGCCTCCTTGCGGGCGAGCTCCCGCACGTTGGGCGCCTTGACGTACTCGGCGACCTCCCTCTCGCCGGAGACCCGCTCTTTTTCTTTATACAGCGCCTCCGCCCACGGAAACGCGTCTGTCGGATCGTGCACGATGTACTCCACGTCACGCTTCCAGTCCCACGCCCGCAGCTCGAGCCCGCTCAAGTAGTAGACGACGTGCTCGCACGCTTTCGACGCCCGCATGACCCTCTGCATGCCCACGTCGCCAACCTTCGCAGCGGCCAGCCCGTCTCCGATTTCGGGGAATTCTCGGCCTCCCCCGGCGGCTGCAGCGCACGGGCCGCTGCGGAGCATGCGGGAGCCGGAAAGGGGTGCTACCGAGCGCAGCAGGCGGTCAGCTCCGTCGCGGTAGTCGGAGATCACGCGCAGGATGAAGTCGCGGTGCCGCTGGGGCGCGGCCTGCAGGCAAGACAGCGCCGTGTTGCCTTCGTCGTCGGCTGTGTACAAGCAGCCACCCGCCGCGACGACGGCTCGGACGATGGCTTCTTGATCGCCCGCCGACCACTTCCCGCGCCAGTCACGGGCGGCGAGCATCATCGCCGTCGCCCCGCCGCAGCTGCGGATGTTGACCGACCCGCGCCGCTCCCGCAGCAGCTCTTCGAGCGTCGCCAGCGCCGGCGCTTCTGCAGCGCCGCTCTGGTAGGCTGCCAGCCACCGCATCACGTCGGTGTAGCCCTGCGTTTCCATTTTTTCCCTTCCATCCTAGCAAAAAATGTGTTGTCTTCGAGTGGGAACAGGTCGTGTTACAACAGACTTTGGTCGGTCATGGCAGGTGCATGGCATGGATGCAGGATTGCGTTTTCTATCCTACCTGCTAACCTGCTGTGACAAGCAACGTGTTGTGTTCGGGCGGGAACAGGTGGCATGTTCCACCTGGTTGCGCATCGCGAGCCTGAAGGGCGCGTCGTCTGCGCACAGCTGGAACAGGTGGAGCACGGGGCTGGTCGTGAGCGACCCGCAGATTGGGCACGGGCGGAAGGTCTGGGCGCGTTCAGCTGTGCTGAGCGCGCGCATGTCCGGGGTGTATGTACATCGTCCGGATGAGTGGGTGATGCCACACCAAACTTCGAGAAGGTCTTCCTCCATACAGGGTGCTCAAACAGAAACGGCGCCACCCGCACTCCCAAAGGAAATTGAAGTATGGCTAAAGATAAAGTGGTGTCACCTGAGGGGGTAATCTCAGGGCCGCCCACGTGTGATAAGCCGTTAAGCAGCGGCTGCCGGCTTATCCCGTGACACCTTTTATGTGTACGTTATTGAAAGAGTAGCGTTGGCACTCTTACAGGTTCGTTCCCTAAACATTCTTTGCCCAAGCCCCCGCCCTGCCGCAGCTGGCAACCTGTTCGCAAGCGCAGAGCAAGGAACACGTGAAAACGTGAGAAGAAGAAGAAAGACGCCTTTGAGACTAGATCCGCAGTTCGAGGGTGGAGGGGGGGGGGCCTTAATTCATGTTTATTTTGCTTTTTTCTTCCCATTGCTATCCTAGCACTCCGCCACCTTCGCGTGCTTCCTCCCCCCTGGCCCCTGACTCACCTCGTCTTTCTCTTTTTTTTGTCCCCGGAATCCTTCTTTCAGGGTATTAGTTGAGGTTCCTGGGGTTTGCAGTTCTTGACCGTTTATGGGGGGTGGTTCGCTGGGGGTGTTTTGGTCAACGCTGTCGTTTCGGTGGCTTGGGGCGGAGCTGGCAGACCTCCGCAACTTTGTCCCAGTAACCGCGGCTTGTACCACATGGCTCTGCCCAGCGCCTCCCGGCGCCTTCGCGCGCACACGGTGCACTAGTCAAGGAATTTACCTTGACTAGTAAAAATGACTAGTGCACTAGTAAAAACACTAGTCAACTTTTTCTCATTAGTAAAATGACTAGTCAAAACACCTGTTGTAAGTACCACCCCCCCCCCTTCCACCTATCTTTCCTGGAAACGCTGTGTTTTGCGTTTTTCCGACCTTTCGTTATTTTGCCCCTCGGCCGACCCCCGGTTTGCAGATTCAGACCGTCGTCTAACGAATCCCCTGCCTCTTTCATTCTTTTGTTCTTTTTTTGGCAGGGTACCAGGGAAAGCCTGCTACACGGGAGCCAAGCTTCAGGTGTTCGGCGGTACTGCAGAGCCACGGGCCTACGGGCCAAGTGGCTACCGATTTCCCAAACTAAAGCATCAAGGCTTGACGCACCTTGGGGCTTGGCGCTCGCGCTGAACACAAGCTCGTCGAGACGGTCAGCCGCAGGGCAGAGCGGACGGGGTTGCGGCACTGTGCTGCCTCCGACTCAAGCTTTGCAAGCTGTGGTTGACCGTCACGTTCCTGGACCAGGAGCGGCCTTTTTCTTCTTCTTTCTTCTTCTTTTTTTTTTTTGGGGGGGGGGGGGGCAGCGCTCTTGTTAAGGATCAGCCACTTTGGCGGATGGCCGGATAAACCAGACCCCCCCCCCCTAGGGCTATGTAGGATGGAAACGTTGGAAACGTTTCCGTTTCCGTTTCCGTTTCCGTTTCCTTCTTTTTGGCGGTGGATGGAAACGCCGTTTCTTTTCAAAAGAAACGGCTGGTATGCCACCAGTATACTTGCTGAAGGTCCGACCGGAAATGTGTTCCGAACGGCGGACCCCGCAATCCAGTGGGAAACCATGGACAAGGAGGCTCCGAAAAAGAGGGAGGAATGAAGCATAAGAGTTGCGACCGCGTGGAGCAGACGCAACCACACGCATCCGGTTGTGATGACTTGAGGTCTGCAGCTCTTTATACCAATGGCTGTTGTGGCGACGATGCTCTGTTAGGCCGGTTGGCCAACGCGCTGAAGACGATCGAGAAAGCACATCCGCTTCCAATAATAGGCTATACAGATACGATCGTTCAGGACAGCGGGAGCACCGCCGCGCCACAGGCTACAAGACCGGGGTTTTTCGGCGGCGAAAGACAAAGAGGGAGTGCAATCAGCATCAGGAGGTGAGAAGGGCACACGTATGCCGGGGCAATGTTAAACCCGCCAGAAAAGCGATGGCCACGCAGTAACGTGTGCGTCATCGCTTGCCACAGTGCACCTTGCATACGACGACGGGTGGCAACCGTCACCGGAAGGGGCACCATCGGGCGGTGTTGTCGGAGCATAGACAGCGACGGCAGGAAGAACCCCACCGACAATGCAGAAGAGGACGGCAGATTCAAAAACCCCCACTCGGCACGGCCGCCGATACAAGTAAACATGAGAACGCGGGTTGGAAGCAGCAGAGGACGAAGTGGTAGGCACAGAAGAGTGGAATCTGGTGTCAGAAAACCTCAGCATCCGCATGTGATTACATTCTGCATCATTAGCTTGTGGTTACCTATTTGCTCGTGTCAGATCGCCGACGAAAGAAAGCGGTGAGCATCAGCGACTGCTCTGCACAAACGAAGCCGCGACGACACACAAGAAGGGGCCGAGACGGAGGAAGAGAAGTGCCTGCTGGTAGATCAAAAGAAGAAGGTGATACCGCCCTCTGAAAGGAAAGCCAAAATTTGGCTGGAAACGGACACCCGACAGACACACAGAAGGACCCGCGAAGTGGTTATCCTATAGGACCCCTCAGCATGAGGAGCCTACCGGCGTTTCTTTTAAAAGAAACGGAAACGTTTCCGTTTCCGTTTCCGTTTCCATATTTCGAAAAAACTAAAAGAAACGGCGTTTCCATCCAACTTAGCCGGGCCCCCCCCTCTACAGTGCAGTTGCCTTGGAGGCTGGGTGGTCAAATTCTCCAAGGTGAAATGGTCAAAATTCCCTGCCAAAAGTGGGCCCACAAAATTTTTCCAAAGTGTGGTATTTGGGGTATTTGGGGCAGTAGTAGTAGTAGTATGTGTCGTCTGCCGAAGCAGCCGGAGACAGCAGGCGCAGGGGGCAGGTCTTGCTTTACAATTATCTTCTTCATGGAGACCCGCCCCCGGCAATCCCGACTGTCCAATCACTGTCAAGAAAGGTTTGTGCCCTATAGTGATGAGGTGGTTGACCAGGCCCCCACGAAGCCTTATACACAACACGGCTACAACACGAGGATGCAGCCCTGCTTAGGTGTGCACTCAGCCATCACAGGGCCTCAGATCTCGCTACTTGACCTGACACAGCTGCCACCCAGAAGGCCGCAGCAGTAACCTTCGCAATGAAGGCACGCGCGGCTGAGTGTATGTAGGCGGTATTTGGGGCAAAAAAAAAATTTTTTTTTCTGACCGCCCACCGTGGTGACCACCTTAGAGTGTGACAGGTAGCGTCTCCCCCCTCCACAGTGAAAATAGCCTGAGGGGGGGGGGGGGGGGGGGGGGTCAGCCGGCTGATGGATGGATGGATGGTTCTTAACAAGATGCCTGGGGGGGGCGGGGGGGAGGAACGGAGTGGAGGTGGGGAGAATCGCGGAATTCGGGATTTTTCTTCTAGCTACACTCTGGCGCCCGAAGAGATTTTGAGTCGTAACTAACCAGCCAAATCGAATGGCAAATAGCGCGACCGGGCACGACCAAGCGGAAAGGAGACATACACCAACCTACCAATATTGCATGCTCCGCAGGCACCGAGAGGATGGGAGCAGAGGGGCCGCCGGGTGCTCCAATTGACGGAGGCTCCAGGGGGGGGGGGGGGGGAGCAACAAACAAAGCGGGTCTTTTGGTCGTTGAACGCTTCCGGGACTAACCCTGGACACATGTGACTCATCTGTGTTTCGTGTGGGTTGCAGCACACTGCACCCCATTAAGAGTCTGCAACCGGCGGGCAGGCGCATCGGTACCTCCTGCAGGCAGGGTTGCCTCTTCAACCCAGCGCTACAGCCGTCCAAAGTTTGACTCCTCCGGCAACTACCACTCTGCCCATGGCCGGGTGAAAAGGTGCCAACGTGCCTCCTCTCCTTTCGAATCCGGCAACCCCCGGTTCTCAAACTGAGATGCGCGGGGCTCTCAAAAGTCACTCCTTGCATCTCTCTGTTCACGCGCCTTTTTTTTTCTCAACTACGATATCCGGGGAGAGTGGGTGGGTGGGTGGGTGGGTGGGTGGGGGCACGGATTCAGACCAGAACGTAGGGATGCGAAAGATCAAAAAAAAAAGGGGGGGGGGGGGGCAAAAGAAATGTGAAAACGGGTTTTACCTAGAGGCTTTTCGTGTTATTTTGCAAATGCTTTGAGCTATCTTTGTGTCTGTGCTTTCAGTCGTCTAAGACACCAATCAACAAGGAAGGCTCAAAAGGAAAAAGGTTTGTGCCCGAAAAAAAGATCCGGGGTGGGGGAATTTTGCAAAAACGTGCTTGGGATGGATATGTGCTCAGGTTCGACCAGCCACGTGTGTCGGTCTTTTTAAGCCACGGACACACGAGGCTGTTCATCATCAGCGCAGAACCTGAGGGTCTGCAGACAGGACAGCGGTTTGGCACGCGGCTCTTCGAAACTCTTCACAGCCAGGACCACCCAGAAAGCACTTCTGAATATAGCCGCCACCCGAAGAATGGAAATACGCGATTGTACACGCATCATCAATGTTTTACAAACAGTGACGACCATACTAAAAGTGTCAAACGCGGGTACGGTGCCTAAAACGATTCGCGTACAATTCCGCCGTTCTAGCTCTATTAGCCACCTCGCCAGGAGGTTGCGCCACTCCTGCAGAGGTTTTCGTTCTCCGAACTGGAATCCTGTTCCTCACACATTGCATGTGGGCCTCGTGAAACAGCACTTCCAGCTGCGACACTGCAACGCTCTACGTGTCATTTGTGTGCACACGTGGGTGCGAAAGTCCATGGCTTAAAGTGGGTAACGTCTGAAACGAAGTATAGCTCACGGGTCACTTTCACCAGTCGGCTTTGAGCGTCCGGCGCGCTGCTTGGGTCCTGTGACTCCGAAGGGTGAGTGGGGCGGGATCCTTCGGGAGACGGAAAGAGCGTGGGTGGTTTTCAGCTTCTCCATCAGGCACTCGGCTCAAGACTTCTGTTTACATCTTGTGGTGTTGGCCGCACGGGGTTTTCGGCTCATCGCAATAGCTGAGTGTCTTTAGCGGCACATTTCTCCCGAGGATGTGGCAAGCACTCACTGTGCAATGAGCTTGGCCTGACTAGCTGCTCAAACTCCTGGTGCAAGCATCTGTCACGCCACAGTTTTGAGTCCTGTTCCGAGACTCGCTCGCACGGGGAAGTGGCGCGAATCACTTGTCGCAAGCTTGGTGTGTATGTGTCTGAGTGTGTAGAATTCAATGACCGTAACACCTGACGCGGAGTATAGCTAGGCGGTGTGTATGTGTGGGTGGGTGTGTCGGATACCCTCTCGTTTAGGCCTTGGCATGCCGGAGGTTTCAGGAGGTCAGCTCGCGTGGGAAAAAGAGAAGGAAAAAAGAAGAAGGAAACATCTACAACCCCCCCCCCCCCCCCGGAATGAAAGCGCGAGCGGACAAGATTAGTTAAAAAAGTGTATAGAAGGGCGGCGGAGGGACTGGCAGCCCTCGCGTGTCTCCCCTCCCAAAGTTGGGATTAATTTGTGTTCGCAGGGACCTTACAGCAGAGGTTTCGGAAGTCCGACATGAAAAACTGTGAAAGACATTGAGAACCAGGCCACACGGCTTTCTTGCACTGCCTCGTCAGAATGGAAGGCCCGACGTACACAGTTGGAGTCGTCAGTCGCCGAAGACTAGTGTACAAGACTAGTAGGGGAAGGCAGCAGTGCCGTAGAAAGGGTAGGATAGTGGAGTCGGCCGATTCTTCGTTTTGTTGTGGCAGAGATTCGCCTCCCACACACTGGCCCCTTTCCCGAAGGTACTACCCAGTGATGCCAACCCAGCGTTGCAAACGTACGTTTGACAAGATTGATCAAGCGCAAACGTTTGACAAACGTGCAAACAAGACGTTTGTTTGTCGACAACCCGGTCTGTACACAGTACACGACCGTCGATGGCACTTCTTTACGTGGCCGAGTTTTGAACAGAGCATCTATTTGGTACCGGAAAGTAGGTGCGAGATCAGACAAAACGGGGTTTTGCTTTTCATGTTATTCTGCAGATGCTTTGAGCTTTCTTGTGTTTAGGGCTCTAGAGAAGGCAGGCGCGTCATGCTGTTTACGTCTGCCGGTTGGTCGGTATCCCCTTTAGATTTCCCCCCGTTTCATTTTCAGGTTAGGAACTCTGATCAGCCACCAAAACACGCTGCCTACGCCCTCTATGCCGCGGCGCGATACATTGTAGGGCAACCCGCAAGATTGTTAGTACCTACCCCCTCTCCAGTGAGCATGTCACCTCTTTTTGGGAGAATTCCACTGGTGGGTGACATACCAAAGGGAGACGGCATACCTAACAGGTTGGCAGAGGCACACCGTCATCTGAGCCTAGGCTGAGGCGGCAAGCACAGAATGAACGAGAGTTCTGACAAACCCGTCACAGAGAAAGCAGGCCGGCGGCACTCTTCGTCGAAGGTTAAGCTTCTCCTGAGGCTTTCTGAGACCCTTGACGATTTTTCGTTGATATGTTCTGTTGCCTTTCAGAGGTCGCTACTGCTGGGAGAAGCTTAGTTTGGGGGGGCTTCAAAAGAACAAATAAAACCTTTTGGTTGCTTCGGCGGAGAAGAAGAAAAAGAAGTAACGAGGAATAATGGAGAAGGCACGAATGGGGGAGGGTGGGGTGGGGAATCTATGGAAACAGATCGCGAAGATTGCCTATAGCGGCGCGAGAAACCTAGAGAGAAAGAGAGAGAGAGAGAGAGAGAGAGAGAGAGAGAGATGAGCTTCGAAACTGGTCAACAGCAATCAGGACGCTTTTTAAATGAAGGCAAGAAAAAAAGAAGAAGAAGTGCGCAGGTTTGTTAGAATTCTTAAGAAAATATTGGGGGGGGCGGGAGGTTGCAAAAATTAGCAGAAGCAACGCAAGTGAGAGAGAGAGAAAGAAAGAGAGAAGATAAAACTCCTTTTGTTGAGACACCCAACGCGGGTTGACGGTGGTGCTTTTTCGTCGCTCCGCGCCTGTTCTCTCTCTTCTTAGGGCCCGCCTTTCTCATGCAGCACGCTTCTATTGTTGGCTTTTTGTTTCCCCAATACAGTGCCGGCTTTCCCTTATCATCATCATAGGAGGGCCAAGCAAAAAGACTGCCCCCGTGCTGCTTCCGGAAAAGAATGACGTGGGGGTACGTGGTTCGTTAAAGTCACACCCGAAAAGCGGGTGTGCCACCTCTGTTTACTCTGGACGTTTAGCTCTAGCTTCTGACGCTGGACTCGACCGTGTGTACATTAGGTTTTCGACTCTCTGGAGCAGCACAAACTCAAGAGATCGAGTCAACTATACCCCGTGGTAATTTTTCTGTCACCTCCGGCTTCATCCCTTGAACACGAAGCGAGACTAAAGGATCGTTAGACCATGCCTTCACACCGAGGATCGGTACTGAAGATCGTGTATCGAGCAAGCTTTTACCCTTATGCTCTACGCGAGATTTCTGTTCCCGCTGAGTTTGCAGTGCCTTTCAAAAACTCTTCTCAAGCGGACATGCTTTTTGACAAAAGCAAGGAAACGGGACTGGGGATGGGATGCAGCTTCGGGTCAGACCCTGTTTCTTACCAACGCGAGGCCCGGGGAGTCCTTGTATCTTGCGCGGCACACATGTCCGAAAGCAAGCAAGGATATAGCAATGACACGCACCCAGTCTGCCTCTGTTCTTTCACCGTGTGCGGAGGCATGTGACCTGAAGTAGTGACACATGACACATTGACGGAACCTGTTGGACGCAGCCGCCTCTTCTTGGAGTTAAAGTTCGCTTGAGATTCCGGGATTTCAAGGTTTCCGGGTGACCTTTGTTAAACGGGTTCTCGCTTTGCGGGAAGGGTTGACCCTTGGAAGGCTTCACGCGGGGCAGGGTGAACTATCCTGGGAGAGCTGCACTTTCTTCGTTTAGGATGCGAAAAGGTATCGTACGCATTCGCTCGTTCATCTGCACGGCAGAGGGGAACCACGACTTCAAGCCACTGAGGCGGACATTCTCATCAGCGCGGATCCTCTGCAGACAGGACAGCGGCGTGAGACTGGTCTGCCAGGCGGCTGTTCGTAGCTCGCCACAGACCGAGACCGCCCGTGCTACTAGAGCACAGGCATATCCGTCACGGAGAGAGGGGGCCCCTACAACCGTGGGGGGGAATGGTTAGGCAGTACTCTCTGCCCTTTCATGCGCGTTGTGATGCTAGCATCCAGTCTTCTTGGGAGAAGAAAAGAGGGGGGGGGGGGGGGGGGTTTGCAAGAACGTGCTTGGAATGGGTATGTGCTCAACACCGCACTGGTCCCGTCTGCGCCGTGTTTCGGTCCTTTACGCCACGGACACATAAGGCGGACCATCATCAGCGCGGAACCTGAGTGTCTGCAGACAGGACTGCGGTGTGAGTCTGGTTTGTCAGGCGGCTGTTCGTAGCTCGTCACAGCCAGGACCACCCGTGCTACTAGAGCACAGGCGAATCCAGAGAAGAAAAGAGGGGGGGGACAGAGTGCGCCGAGCGTGCACACAGCGGAGAACACAGCGGAGAAGGTCGGTGTTGAGAGCAGCGTCGGCCGTCAGCGGACGTCGACAGAGTTCGGCTGCGGGATGACCTTCTTCGCGATGAAAAAGTCGTGCACCACGCGCGATCGCAGCAAATCTGTTTTCGTATGGTTGTCGGTGATGAACCCGCTTGTCGGTTTGTCCGGGTGGCCCTTTAAGAGTCTAAGTTCACTTAGAGATCCGGGGTTTACAGTCGGGTGACCATTGTTGTGGAGCTTTTTCATTCGTCAGTCGATTCCCGACCCGCCGTGTCACTTCATTGCGGGCACAACATGCAAGAAGGCCTGGAAGACATCGGGAGCCGCAGTAGTGCCATTCACAGCACCTTCAATCTGGGTCCGAACCTAAGCCCGCACTGACCATCCCGCGTGTGTCCTTAGAGCCCATCCTTTCCCGAAGTTACGGCTCCAGTTTGCCGACTTCCCTTACCTACACTGTTGCAGGTGCGACTCCTCCGCAGAAACCGGCTACTCTCTCTTCCAGCCTCGTCTCTGGTTGGCGGGCCTTGCTGCCGGCGTCGACACAGGCAGGCGACCTCAGCCTCGCTGTAGCACCACTCGTTGCATGTTTGTGGAGTCCCCAATTCAATCTCGGAAAAAGACAGGCGCTTCGCTTTTGCTTGTGTGTTTGTGCATGCCGGTTGATCGTTTTCCCAGTTGTACTTACCCCCGTGTCCATTTCGGGTTGAGAACTCTGATGAACTCTAAAGACACGCTCCCTACGTCCTCTTCGCAGACTTTTCTGCGCAATACATTTCGAAGGGCAATCCGCAAGACAACGTGACGGTCAATCACAGCTTGCAAAGCGATTGACTTGAGTCGAAGGCAGCACAGCGCTGCAGAGCGTCCGCTCTGCCCTGTGGCAGACCGTCTCAACGAGCTTGTGTTCAGCGCGAGCGCCAAGCCCGAAGGTGTGTCATGCCTTGAGACGCCTGTAGCACTAAAAAAAAATGCAAACCTAAGGTGGACAAAGTGCGAACGTCGTAGACGGTGACGAAGCCGAGTTGTGCCTTGTGGATGATCTGCGCCTTGATGTTGATGTACTGCGGTGTGGTGTGTTATGTTGCGGATGGTGGCGTGCGCGAGTGAATATTAGCATGATGTTGAGGGAGAGCATTGCCTCTCGTGCATGTTTGATGCGTGGCAGCCGGTCTTTTTCGAGGAGGGCGAAATGTTAAACTTATGTGGAGCAAAACCCTGCCTCTCGTGCCTGTGCCTGCTTGATGCTGCCCCAAAAGCCTTCTTCAATTGACGGAAAGCGAGACGTCGGGTGTCACGTGGCTATCGATTTGTCAAACTGCCAAGCAACTGGAGGCAGCACGCGGGTATTTGTCACTACCTGTCATTTGACGTGGTGCACCGTACTTGTCATACGTGTGACAAGTACATGTACTTGTCATAAGCCACGGTCATACGTGTGACAAGTACATGGACTTGTCATAAGCCACGTAGGTGCACATGCGGGAAATTCTCTCTTTTGCACATCAATTGGCTGAGAAAAGAGTTGTGCATGTCGAGCTTATTTTATCAGGGCCCGTTCAACCGAGAACCAAACTCGTAACGAAATGAAGGAAGAATCGAGAAAACGAGGAACACGTGGTTTCTTGTAATCCTGCAAGTAATCCGCTGGGTGCGCGGAGGGTACGAACAATGGAGGTGGCCGTCGAGAAGTCAGTTGGACAGTTGAATCATCGCCAGAATCGTGTGGGGTAAACCAAAGCTTTGATCGTCAACTTCCGAATGATGCAGTTACTATTCGAGCATGACATTTGTCGGAAGACCAAATAAAAGAACCATCCACAACTGGGTCATTGTCTGAGCTCATTTTATTGAAGAACGAAGAAGTTCGGAGGCACAGCAGGCAGGCTTTCTTGTTAGAGCTCCTCTCGGTTAGCGTCTTATACGACGAAAACGACAGCGCGGCGTACCTGAACGGGCGTGATGTGGTTCTCACTGCAGAGTTCGGCTTCTTCGGCCATCAGCCGGTCATAGCCCTGTCGGCTCGTAATATCCAGCGGCTCCCCCCACTGCATTGTCGGAGGTGGCGCGCTCGACTTGGCGCCGATCAGCTTTTCTGCGGGGCGGGTGGTGTGTTTAACTAGGCTGCAGTCGCACAACAGTACAGAACCTTCGACACGCTTTCTACACTACTCTATAAAACACGGAACATCGTCAACGTACGGCTCTTCCTAAGTTTGCAGCATAAGGGTAAAAGTTTACTCGATACGCCATCTTCAGTACCGATCCTCGGTGTGAAAGCATGGCCTAACGATCCTTTGGTCTCGCTTCATGTTCAAGGGATGAAGCCGGAGGTGACAGAAAAATTACCACAGGGATAACTGGCTTGTGGCAGCCAAGCGTTCATAGCGACGTTGCTTTTTGATCCTTCGATGTCGGCTCTTCCTAACCTAGACAAGCAGAATGTCTAAGGGTTGGATTGTTCACCCACTAACAGGGAACGTGAGCTGGGTTTAGACCGTCGTGAGACAGGTTGGTTTTACCCTACTGATGGAGAGAGAGCCCATCGGGCCAGCGCAATCCGACAGCAATACGGGGTAGAACGAGAGGAACTCCCGTTTCTAGTACTAGCCGCACCTTACGCAAGACAAGAGAGAGAGAGAGAGAGACGAGTTAGAGTGCAGGGACCATCTCTCCGGGGAGTTTCCGGTCTCCTCACTTCTCTTCGCACAACGACAAGACATCGCCAAGACAGCAAGTGTCAGTCTGCCCCACCCGAAGGCTGTTTCTTAAGTACCGGCGGAAGTTGCGTGGGCCAGTCTCTGTCTGTTTCGTCGAAGGCAAGAGGGGAGAACACAATACAAGCACAGAGTGCCTTTTTTTACGCATATGCCCAAGTCAATATCTCGGACCCGCGGTTTTGAGCCCACTGGGCTGAATCGGATCGGACATGCCAGCAATTAGCAATGGAGTTGCCACTGTTATCCAACTGGGCCCAACAACACCTTCCCCGCGTAGATTGCTCGATTTACCTGTGTTTCGCGGGGATGCACCACATCTCGTCTCCACCAGACTTTGCAACTAGCGAGTAATCCTTCGTCTGCAAAGCAGGTGCTTTACTGTTTTGAAAAGAAAAGAAGGGTGAGCATACTCCATTCATCTTTGTTGACACAAAGTCGCTGGAGGACAACAACCCATGCTTCGAAGTCAGAGTCGGTTTCGGCAACAACGTCCCACGTCGTCCCTTTTTTGAACTCGAGCGAGAACGAGCGGTAGAAGTACGTCGACAGGTTCTCAGCCGTTACAGCTCCCGTTGGCGTTCGGTTGAACGCGCCGTCAACGTCGTGAATAAGATCGGCAGGTTTAGTGCCCCTGTGTGATGACGAGAGTTACAGAGAGAGACGGGTGCAGTCAGTTCCATGCGTGTTCGCACGGGCGAGTGACTGAGCGGGTAAGGAGATGTGGTGTGTGTAGGTTCGGATGCAGACAACAGTGTGGTTTGTTGTGTTTGGGTTAATATGCAGACAGCCATGTGATGTTCTCACGTGAGGACACAGACAGCCGCGTGATTTTCACAGGTAAGGATACAGACAGCCGTTTGGTGCGTTCAAACTAGGATGCAGTGTGGCGCGTTCAGGTTAGGATGCAGTATGGTGATCAAATTGGGATGCAGACAACAGTGTCGCGACAGACTGCATCGCTGCACCTCGTCTATCCTCTTGCGCGCGCCGTCTTGTTGTCGTCCTTCTGAGTTTAGAATCTCGACCCCTGTGGCCGTTCGGCCGCTAACGCACGCTGTCGTTCCGTCTGTGTAATACAACCTCTTCCTACTGCCCTGTTTGCTTTTACTGTCGCGTGATGCAAAACCGAAGGTAGAAAGGACAGGCAGTGATTCTGGCGTGTTTGACACACCAGTGATACCAATGATACTTGTCTGCCACATTCTCATTCAAACCGGATCGACACGATCGATGATGGTCTCGTCGGATAAATTAATCTTCAAAGATCTGCGATCTGTGTACGACCAAAATACTCGAGGGGATGCCTTGTGCTACTTCGAAGGAGGCTAGAGGGGGAGAAACGATACAACTACAAGGTGGGTCTTTTTGGTTGAACGCTTACGCCCGCCACTGAACCCAGATTCACCTGTGTTTCGTGTGGGCTACAGCACATTTACCTCCTTTGATCTTTTGCAGCTGGCAGCCTCCTCAAGTATTTCCTACAATGCAGGTGCTTATACAACGCTCAAGGAAAAGGAAGCGGCATACTTTTCGGATTTCCCGTTTTCAAAACTCTTGAAGTTTGACGTGTATTGGCCGAGAGTGATGCGGGTCATGTCGTGCAGGTAAGCAGTTGTCGTCGGCCGCCTTTTGTTTGCTGGGGCGCCCTGTAGAAGTGTTGTGTATTAGATCTCAGTTGTGGGTAATCCCTGCGCGGAATGTAGCCCATTTTTCCGCCCTTTCTAGGTTACTGCTGAGCATCCTGCCGCCCGCTCGTGATGATTGCCCATTGTGCGGAGCTTTGTCTGGCACGGGCGTTTTGCCTCATGGTTTACATGTTGCTGGTCACAGTACCTTTCCGGGAGCAGCCGTTTTCTCTTCCACGGAAGTGTGTGTATGTGTTGCAGAAGCGCAAGTGTGTACGCGAGCTCACATCCTCAGAGCGATGGCAGTCATAAAATCTGGTGGAGGTTTCTTTAGCCATGGTTCTAGTTGGGGGGGGTCTGGTAGTCATGGGTCTTGGTAGGGGGTTCTGTGTCACGGGTCTTGAGGGTTCTCGAAAGTCACGGATTTCGTGGGGCTTCAATAGTCTTGGTTTCGTGGGGTTTTGTCTAGTCGTGGTATAGGAGGGCTGTGGTTTTGAGTCCAGCGGGGGGTTTTTCTTCAGTCATGGGTCTTGGGGGTATTGCTAGTCCGTGGGTCGAGTGGGAGGTTTTGCTAGAGGGCCCAGTCGATGACGACGAGCCTCCTTGGCTGGCTGTGGGCATACCGTCTCGCTGATTTCGCAGCCGTGGATGCGTTTTCGGTCGTCGGAGAGGTACATGTAGCGCTTGCGCTCTACGCCCCTGATCTTGGCCATGCGGCACCCGTGCTCCAAGTACTGGACGACCTGTTCGAGTAGCGACTCCAAGTGCTTCTCCTTCTTGACGGCGTCAGCCATTTGGTCCTTCTTGACCTTGCCTTGCTGATCGTTCAGCTTCGCACGGTAGGCGGCGGCCGCTTTTTCGAGCTGCTCCCTGCGGGCTTGCTCCTGGAGCAGCCTCGCTTCGCACCTCTCGCGCTCGCTGTCGAAGTAGCTCGACATCGACGTTCGGATTTTTTCGGTCTTCTTGTACACGTCCTCCGTGGTGCTGTCGGTGAAGTTGACGATCTGGTCGAGGAACTTGTTGATGGACGCGATGTCGGCCTTCACCGAGGCTTCGGTGCCGATCTCGTCTTGGTCGTCGGCGGGCACGGGCTGGCCGGAGGCGGCTCTTTTTTGCTTGACGGCGTCAAGGTCCTTGAGCTGCTGCAGGATCTTCTCGTCCATGCCCTTGATCTCGTCGAGCCACAGCTTCCTCTGCTCCGCCCTGCCTTGGGCCACCTTGTCGCGTTTCGCGCGGGCTTCGGCGCGGCTCTTCATGAGCAGCTCCTTGCCTTTGGTGTGGTCCTTGTTGAGGAGCTCCAGCTGCTCCTTCTGCTTCGCGATCGACTCGAGGCGAGCTTGCAGCTGGCCCTCGATCTCGACGATGTCCTTCCGCAGCTTCTCCGTCTTCTCCTCCTCGTCGTGGCGCTTCTTGCGCACCTTCTCGAGCTGCTTGTCGTACTCCTTCGTCTTCGCGTCCCGCTGCTGGTTCAGCTTCGCGTTCTCGGCCTGCTTCTCCGCCAGCGTCTTCTCGAGCTCGACGATATTCTGGTTGCTCTTCTGCTGCTCGCTGTCGATGAACGCTTTCGCTTCCTCAGCAGCCTGTTTTGCTTTTTTCGTGTTAACATTGGCACCAGTTTAATGTCTAGGCAGAGCACTGCCTCCCATGCAAGTTTGAGGCTAGCGTGCATGGGGGGAGAATCTTCGTTTAATGTCTAGGAAGAGCACTGCCTCCATGCATGGTTGATGCTAGCATCAATTCTTTCTTCGAGGGAGATGCTGTCTCGAAAAGGGATGCAAAAATAGAAAAAGGTAAAAATGGGATGTGTACGGCTCCCAACGTTGGGGTATGAACCCTTGAGGGACTAGCCCCCTGGATTTTTCACCGCGGTATTGTGGTTGTGTGCAACTCGTTCTTCTTCTCGTCTGCAGTGCGTTGTGCGGTGGCGCAGAGTAGCAGGTGCATTGTTTGTGCGGCATGGACCGAAAACGTGCTGCACGCGGATTGTAAAAGAAAGGGGTACCTTCGTTCTCATGGTCTCGAGCTCGGCTTTCTTGTGCGTTTCCATTTGCGCCAGGATCTTGTTTATCCGCTTCTGCTCTTCTTCCTGTGTGGTTGGGGGTTCGAGGGTGTGCCCTGCCCGCTGCTGGTGGGCTGTGTGTGGCTACTGGTGGCTGTGTGTGGCTACTGGTGGCAACCGGTGGCTGTGTGTGGCTACTGGTGGCTACTGGTGGCTGTGTGTGGCTCCTGGTGGCTACCGGTGGCTACCGGTGGCTGTGTGTGGGTGGCTGTATGTGGCTACTGGTGGCTGTGTGTGGCTGGTGGCTACCGGTGGCTGTGTGTGGCTACTGGTGGCAACCGGTGGCTGTGTGTGGCTCCTGGTGGCTACCGGTGGCTACCGGTGGCTGTGTGTGGGTGGCTGTATGTGGCTACTGGTGGCTACCGGTGGCTGTGTGTGGGTGGCTGTATGTGGCTACTGGTGGCTGTGTGTGGCTGGTGGCTACCGGTGGCTGTGTGTGGCTACTGGTGGCAACCGGTGGCTGTGTGTGGCTCCTGGTGGCTACCGGTGGCTGTGTGTGGCTACTGGTGGCAACCGGTGGCTGTGTGTGGCTCCTGGTGGCTACCGGTGGCTGTGTGTGGCTACTGGTGGCTACCGGTGGCTGCTAGTGGCTACTCGTGGCTACTCGTGGCTACTCGCGGCTGCTGGTGACTACTAGTGACTACTAGTGACTACTAGTGACTACTAGTGGCTACTCGTGGCTGCTAGTGGCTACCGGTGGCTCCTGGTGGCTACTGGTAGCTACTCGACCGTCTGCAAACGAATTTGATTTCCCTTCTCTCACCTTGCTTCGTGGTGCCAACACGGGGGGAGAACTTGGAGAGACAACCCGAGGGCTGGACGGTGAGATGCAGGCGTGTGTCGGGCCTTCTTTTCAGAGTGAAAGTTCGCTTGAAACTCCGGGGGTTTAAAGTCTCCGGGTGACCTTCGTCGTTATGGGAAGATATCCTTTTTGTGCCCGAGTGTCGTAAGAGTGGTGGTTACACTGTTAAGTTTGGTGGTCCTCTGATAAAGCAGCTTCGGTGTTTTGCAGTTTCGGGCCGTAAATTAGACAGGTTCCCCCGCCCCCCATCCTTGTGGCAACCGATACTGTTCTCAACGCATTCGTCTCCTGTGTAGTTTTGAAGAGTTGCCTTCTTCTTTCAGAAATTCTGTATAACAAAAAGCAAAGGCGTACCTTGATATTCTGCACCGGCTTGGCTTGGTTGTAGATGCATGGCTTGTAGCCGTGGACTGTCTTGACGATCTCCTGTGTGGTGTAGGGTGGTGTTAGTCGTAACCCGCATAGGAGGAGGGGGCGCATTAGCAGAACGTTGCTGCAATCCAAATCACAAATATAAGTCTTGTGCAGGAGTTGCGTAGACGTCCCTTTTTTTGTTTCGGGGTTTCCACATAAAGGCGGGTGGTTGAATAACAGCTATTTGACACGCGTCCAGCAGTCACAAGACGCTACCACTGTTGGACCCTGCTACTGTCGACACAAATCATGTGTACCGAAATATTTTTTAGTATTCGACAAATCGAATAAGAACACAGTGTTGGTATTCGACCCGTCGACACCAAAACGACTTTCGTCACATGGGCCTGTTGGACGACACAAAAGATGCGTCTTTTCAGCTGTAACAAATGCTGTTTCCGGGGAAGCAGAAATTGGAG
Organism: Diplonema papillatum; assembly: GCA_030068145.1. Taxonomy (NCBI): domain Eukaryota; phylum Euglenozoa; class Diplonemea; order Diplonemida; family Diplonemidae; genus Diplonema; species Diplonema papillatum. The sequence goes on from JAPJBO010000848.1 coordinate 51,364, forward strand.
GTCGCAAAAAAAGACGGGAGCGTGTCGGTGCGTGTCGGTTGAAAGCTTTCCCACTTGAATTCACCTTTGCTTCATTTTTCAGAGTGTAAGTTCACTAAAGAGATTCGGGGGGTTTAAAGTCACCGGGTGGGGACCATTGTCGTAAAGGTTTGAGGTATCGTATGCTAGTGTGCGTATCGTATCTGCAGTAGTGGCAGTACGTGTGCCAGTAAATGTGGTCCTGGGCCCCACGTGTTTAGTAAGGGATTGCATTAGTACTATCGTGCGTGGCTCAGGGTAGTCGAAGGCCTGGCAATCGCACTAAGGCAACAAATTTACTACTATCGTCCCTCGTGACTACTGACAGGCCTTCAACTACCCTGAGCGGCGCACTGTGCACGTGTTGCCATTAGCCGTGCTTGCGCACGTGGACGGGGACCACCGCGAGGAGGTTGGCAACTTGGCAACGCCGGTTAGATCCCCCGCGTGTTGAATGACGAAGGGAAGGGGAGGCAGACCAGCTCGTCTTTGAGTTCGATGATGTCCTGCTCAAGCCTCCAGCGCTCCGCCGCGAGGTCGCGCGAGGCGGGGCCGACGCCGGAGCCGCCGATGACGTTGACGATGCGCTTCGCGAAGACGAGCGAGTGGAACGACTCCTCGGCGTGTCGTCCGTCGTCGAAGACGTTGACGATCATCAGCGAGAACGTCGGCGCGTTGCCTTCGTTGTGCGGGTTGACCTTCTCCGCGTTGTACGCCCGCTTCAGCAGGTGCAGCAGGCGGCACTTACCGTACGGCACCCGCAGCCTCTTGCACCGGATGGCCCCCAGCACGCCGACAACCGCGGATAGGGTCTTCTGCTGGCCCTCGAAGTCCACCAGCGTCTTCTGGTCGATGCCGCACAGCGCGGGACGCTCGGAGTCGCCGAGAATCACGATCGAGACCGATCCTCGTTCAATTCGGCCGTACTTCTCAGGGTTTTCGACGCGCCCATCCAAGTAGTCGTCGTCGAGAATGGCGGCCCGCTCTTCGACCAGGTACAGCTTCACGGTGCAGACCAGGTTCTCGGGCTTGTACGCAGGGAATGGCTCCTTGATGTCGGGTAGGGAGAGCACCTCTTCGAACGCCTTGCGCTGGTTCTCTTCGACGGTCTTGCAGTAGGCCTCGAGGTGTTCCCACTTGGACACTTTTTCCTCGGTGATGCCAGAGATGACTGGCGGACCCTTCAAGCTCTCTGCGCTGACGCCGTTGGTGTTTTCGAGCTTGAGCAGGTCCATGATCTCCTTCCCGGTGCCGAGGCCGTAGGCGGTGGCGACGAACTCGTAGTTCGAGAACTCCGGGCCGGCGGCGAGGTCTTTGAGGACCATGTGCAGGACGCCCGTTTCCGGCCGTCCGGGTTTTCCGAAGGCGAGCTCGCGCTTCGGGACGCCGCGCTTGCCCGCGAGGTAGATGACGGCGTTCTGTCGGGCGAGGAGCTTCGCCCCGACGCCCTTCAAGTGCGTGTCGTACAGCTTCGCCGCCTCCGGGTTGCTGTGCACGTGGTCGAACGCGAACTTCGCGTCGCCGTGCGGGAACCCCGACTCCCTCATCGCCTGCGGCGCAGAGAACTCAACCCCATCCCCCGTCGCCGTCAGCGCCTTGCCCCCCACAGCCTCCTTCGGGGTGTGCACGCACGCAACGAGACCGATGTCCATTGTACCCCCCGGCTCCACACGCCGCCGTTACCCTTGCACTCTCTCGCTTTCTCCCTCCCCTCACTCTACCGAAAAAGAATCACACGCCGTCCTGCCGCTTCCACGCGTCCTCTCCCCCCCACCCCCCCTTCCCCCGCCCCGCCCCTTTCGCAAACCCCCGGAAGCCCCGTGGTTTGTTTGTTTTACTTTTTATTTCTTGTTTCCCCCTTTTTTGCCGATCTCAAACCCCAACGGGGAGCGTGTGTAGCGTCACCAGTGCGCGTGCTGCGCAGCGTTGTGTTTCCTCTCACCCAGCCCCAATACCTGCTGTCGATGGAGGTGGTGTGTTTCTTTTGTTTCTTCGGAGTGAAAGTTCGCTTGAAAACTCCGGGGCTTTAAAGTTTTCGCGTTCAATGTGCGACGTGTGCCGGTTTGGCAAGGAATTCTGATCAACCCCCACTCCAGCTGTTCTCCATTGTCACTTTGCACAGGGGTACCTCACCCCCGTGTTTAAGATGGATTGGCATTCTCGCCGGTTATCCATCTTAATCAAGGGGGTTTGGCTATCCATCTTATGCACGGGGGGGGGGGCTAGGTAAGGGGCAAATACAATACAAACGCAATCTGATTTGTTCTTCGCTTACACCACCGTGTGTTGTTTTCTCACTCAGGACTTTTGACCTGTTGACACTTTGCCTTCAGCACCCAGTGACAGGTGCAGCCGGACATCCCTGGAAGAACCGCCCCAGAGCGACGGACAGCCCGGTTGGCCGGCATCGCGTAGTTCGGCGCAGCAGTCTGCCAGTGGGGGGGAGTGATTGCCCAAAACACGCTGCCTACGTCTTTTTGGCCTGCCGCAATACTTTTTGAAGGGCAACCCGCAAGATTGTTAGTACTAAAAACCCTCTTTCGTGTCGCCGAATGATCGTGACCGAGCATTTCATGACGCTTCTTTGAGTCTCCGAGTTCTCGAGCCGTTGCAAGGTATAGTACTATACCGTGAATCAGGTGACAACGTCAGTTCGGAACTGTCTTCCTGCGGAGTTCTGTCGCTGTCGTTCGCGCGTCGTAGAAAAGGAGGGGAAAGAACCGTGGGGTTATCTTCTTCGTTAGAGTGGTCGCTGTGGCGCAACACCTTCGGTGGGTGATGAGTTTGGGGGGGACGGGGAGGGGTGCATATTGTGTGCCACGTACTTCGATACGAATGGCGAAAACGAGAGACATGGCAGTGCACGTGCACGCAGGTACTTGTCATGTGTCAGCAGGGAAACGTCATGCCAGGCTCAATGGCGGCCACATTATGTTTCCCGGAGCAACGAATAAAACTGCAGCGATTCTTTTGACCAGCCGGGGCGCGATTGGGGTAATTTTTTGCGGTCTATCGTAGCTACCCGCCGTCTTACTGACAGCGGAAAACAAAGACACTTATTCAGGAGCTCTAGCCGATGGAAGCCAGTTTGGCAAGTTGGACTGTTTCTACCCGTGGACAATGGAAGGTTGGCCCTTGTCATTGTTGCCACGAGGACTAAACAGTGTTCATCATTGCCAGCGACAAGTCCGGTCACAGCTTGTCATCTAACAATGAGAAGTACGCAGTACCAGGTGTCTGTATGATGACGTGAACAGAGTCTGGTAGTTACAAAGTGAACTCGCACCTGTCTCAGCTGTTGAAAACCTACGCGCTAAAGTTGGAATATATCACTCAGCGCAGGAAAGAAAGCAACAGCGATGCTCCTAGAACGCCGAGCGAACAGGGCAGCGCCAGAGCCCAGACCGGTGTTCTACGGATATCCGGAATGGGGCGCGAGCTGCTGCTGCTGTGATCGCGTGCGGCGTCACAAAAGAAAAATGCGGAAAGCACACAGCACTGGCTTGATTGTACATACACAGTGTGACAATGCGCGTGTCGTCCGCACTGGGTACAAAGGTACGTACCTAGTGCGACGTATACCGTGTACTTGTCATCTTTGGGCCAGTGATATGTACACTGTACTCACTCATACCGGGGACGCAGCATGGAAGGGTAGTGTGTGTACTTGATGTCATTATCTACCATCTGCATGGGCACGTGGGCTCGGGAAACAGTACGAAAACGATTGCCAAGCACCGTCTGCGTGACAGTCATCTTTGGCCAATGATGAGTACACAATATGCCATACCTGTCCCCCATATGAGTGGGTACAAACAAAGTATGGAAGGACAGCGTGTGTACTTGACGTCTGTATCTACCATCTGCATGGGCACGTGGGCTCGGGAAACAGTACGATAGCAGTAGCCAAGCATTGTCTGCGGGACAAAGTACGTGGGTATGGGCGGCCGCGAGGCGGCTGGCCTCTCGAAAAAACTTGTTGCGGGCTCGGAAAAAACGGCCCCGAAAACGACGCATCCGGGACGGGCCGAGTAGTGAAGAAGGCCCGGGGGGGGATTGCAAGAACGTGCTTGGAATGGGTATGTGCTCAACACTGCACTGGTCCCGTCTGCGCCGTGTTTCGGTCCTTTAAGCCACGGACACATAAGGCGGACCATCATCAGCGCGGAACCTGAGTGTCTGCAGACAGGACAGCGGTGTGAGTCTGGGTTGTCAGGCGGCTGTTCGTAGCTCGTCACAGCCAGTAGGCCCGGGGGGGGGAAAGGGAAAGGGGAGGGGGTCGCTGAGTGACTATGACTGAGTGATTCCGAACCCGTAGCGGTGAGTCGTGAGTCTCTTTACTTCGTCTTTTTCTTCTTTTTCTTTTAGTGACGTTGATGACTGGGTTTCTGGTTCGAGTTCGAAGTCCCGGTAAAAGGAGCCCGATGGCGTGGCAAAACGGGGCCGACACGAAACGTGATGAGATGTGAACATTTCCGGAGTTGGGCTTGCACTGATAAACGAGGCAATGGACAATCAGCATCAACTGATCAATGACTGATGGAAAATGATGAGGCAAAAGCTTCGTTTCACCTGCCTTTCGCGGGCGCCGTCGTTCACAGAAATGTTCTTCTCAGGGTAGAAAGTTTTTTTTTTTGTCCCCATGTTATTCAGGGTATTAGCGTGACCCTCAAAATCGTGTACAACCTGAAAATAATGTGAGGGATAGCCATTTTCTGGTGGGGAAGCTATGTTGGGCACTTTTTGTCTCGAAGAAATGTAAAGACAGGGGTTCGGCCAGAAGCTCTTCAGAAAAAGCGCAGTTTGCGCGGAAGAAAAGCCTGTTCGCTGTTGCACCGTGCCCATCCCGGTGCAGTGGGTTGGATTCCCGACCGACTGCGCCAGGGGCGGTTCACCGAGGACCCCCGTGTTCAGATCGCGTCCTCCCCGTCTTGTATAAGAACGGTTTTTGGCTTATTATTGTTGACTCAGGCCCCGCGCAGCGGCAAATTTTTTTTGGATACACTTGTGAGGGGGGGGGGTAGTTTCTTGGCCCCGCGCAGCGGCAATTTTTTTTGGGGTATGTTTCTTGGTGACGTGTTTATGACTGTCCCCCCCTGATGATGAGACTTTAGCTAGGCCCCACCAGCAGTTGAATCCAGTTTGACCCATACACCTCGGGGCTGGCCCCAGGGTTCCCGAAAAAAACGCATATTTCTTTTGGGTTTTTCCGTTTTCCAAGGTGGACTAGAGGATGTGACACCAGTTTCCTCCCCAGATTTTTTTTTGTCAACAACAGCAGCTCGTGCTGGGCTCCTTTTTTTTTTTTCTGTTTTTTTTTTTTTTTTTTTTTCAAAATGTGAGGATTTGCCTCACAATTGAAACTGACGCTAACCCTATGATGTTATTTCGGAGGTGAATTTCCCTTATATCCCACCACTTCAAATTTTGTTCCCTTATATCCCAATGGGACAACAAATTTTGTTCCCTTATATCCCAATGGGATTACCTTGGGCAAGGCAATCCCATTGGGATATAAGGGAACAAAATTTGTTGGTTGGGATATAAGGGAACAAAATTTGTTGTCCCATTGGGATATAAGGGAACAAAATTTGTGGTCATGACAATTTTTGGGGGACCCCTTTAAAAAAATTTCCCGGGGGCCAAGGGACTATTCGGGGACGTTTGGTGCCGTTGAAACAAAAAAAAATCCAATTCTGAGGCTGCGTTTACCTCCAAAATGAGGTTTCAATTTCTCAAATTTTACTGCCACTTCGGCCCTTGTGGTCATGCGGCCAGAGGAAGAGGAAGCAACCGTCGTAACAAGATTGGCAGCAGGACCAGCACCAGCAATTTCAATCCTGGAAGCAGTCAGCACATGTTTAGCACTGCCCTACTTCGCATCCGGTTGCGCTGCAGCTTCTTGCATGTTGCGTGTTTTACGTTACGGATAAATTGGCCGATTTTTTCCATCTGCATGAGCCCCGCGTGCTCGTGCACCCGTATCCTTTTTTACACTCTGCTCAACGACGCCTTTTCTTTTCGGGAGGGCAAAGAGGGAAGGGAGGGGTAATATTGCATCGTCCTGCGTAAAGTCATCTGCACCATGATCGACGGAATTCGCTCTCTAAGTACGGAGTCAAGTCTCGTCTGTATACGCGATGCGGTTTACCGAAGCCATCGAGCGCCACGGCCAGGGATGGATACGTTTACTCGCTGATCGATGCTACGGCAGTTCCGCAAACCCACTATGCAGCCTGAGTTCAGCCCCGCGCATCTACGCTCACAAGGCAACCCATGATCACTTCGGTGTGAGGGATCAGTCCTGACCGAGCCTAATGCCTGCCGGGCGCCTGCTCCGTTGCGGTGTTTGCTTTTCTGACCAATGCGTTCCACGTCTGAAGGGTCCTTGCGTTAAGTTCGCGCCTTCTGTGGGTATACAGACTTGATCACGACTTTTGGAAACGAAGCTTACTCTTGAGATCCGGTGTGGAGGGCCATTGTTACCTGACAAAACCCACTCATGCAGCCTGAGTTCAGCCCCGCGCATCTACGCTCACAAGGCAACCCGTGATCACTTCGGTGTGAGGGATCAGTCCTGACCGAGCCTATTGCCTGCCGGGCGCCTGCTCCGTTGCGGTGTTTTGAAAACTTGGTAACTTTGTGCTCAGCGGTCCTACGAATCATGTTCCACGTCCTGTGATTCGTACTTTCAAACTTAATCCATGAATCATGTTCTACCTCCTGTGATTCGTGTGGACTTTTAACAACCTTGTACCTTCCTACAGCAGGACAGGTTCTGCATCTGTTCATTGGGTAACTAATTTTGTTCCCGTTCTTCCCATTGAAAGAAACCAAGGACCTAGAAGACCCACCCTTCCTGTTGATCTTGCAGCACCAACCGCCAGGGCTTGGTCTGGTCAGGCAGTCCAGGCTGGTCGGACTCTGGGTCAGCCGGACTAGACTGGTCAGGCTCCAGCCTCCAGCCTGCCAAGCTTGTCGGACTGTCTGGTCTGTCCAGGCTGTCCGGGCTGTCTGGTCAGTCCGGGCTGGTCGGACTGACTGGTGGTCAGGCTGTCCAGGCTGTCTGGTTTGTCCAGGCTGGTCGGACTGTCTGGTCAGTCCAGGCTGTCTGGTCAGTCCGCGGTCTGGTCAGGCTGTCCAGGCTGTCCGGGCTGTCCAGGCTGTCCAGGCTGTCCAGGCTGTCTGGTCTGTCCAGGCTGGTCGGACTGACTGGTGGCCAGGTTCTGTGGTCAACAAATTTTGTTCCCTTATATCCCAATGGGACAACAAATTTTGTTCCCTTATATCCCAACCAACAAATTTTGTTCCCTTATATCCCAATGGGACAACAAATTTTGTTCCCTTATATCCCAACCAACAAATTTTGTTCCCTTATATCCCAATGGGATTGCCTTGCCCAAGGCATTCCCGTTGGGATTTAAGGGAACAAAATTTCAAGTGTTGGGATATAAGGGAATTACACCTATTTCGGACCCCAAAATTTTCCGCGCGCGCGCGCAAAAATAAAACTTTTCGAGAAAGAAAAACTTTTCTTGGCTAGGAAACCACAACGTCCCCGAAGAGGAGAAACGAAGATTCGGGTCCTCATGAGGACCAGGGGGGCGCCAAAAGACAGACAAATCCAAAAAACACCTTTCACGTGCGCCGTCGTTCACAGAAATGTTCTTCTTAGTACAAATTGTGCCAAATGACAAGAATACTCGGATTGGCCGCACCAGTTCGACCGAGGCCAGAAGAAAAAGACGCACGGTCTACTCTTTTTGTTGAGCGCTACCCCCAGATTTACCTGCGATTTGCGACCTGGACTTTTTAGAGTGCAAGTTCCCTTGGAGATTCGGGGTTTTAAAGTCTTCGGGTGACCATTGTCGAAGGTTCCTTTAAAGAAAAAAATGTGCGTATCGGATCTGCGGTAGCGGCAGCCCGTGTGCTTGTGCGTGTGTCTTTGTTGCCTATTGACTTTTCGTTGCGACGTTACGACTGGCGGTATTCTCGAGTATCGTCCACAAAAGCAGGTCTGCTTGACACGGTATCAAGAAGAAGAAGAAGAAGAAAAAGAAAATGGCCGTTCCTGGTCCAGGAACGTGACGGTCAACCCCAGCTTGCAAAGCTTGAGTCGGAGGCAGCACAGTGCCACAACCCCCTGCGGCTGACCGTCTCGACGAGCTTGTGTTCAGCGCGAGCGCCAAGCCCCAAGGTGCGCCAAGCCTTGATGCTTTAGTCTGGGAAATCGGTAGCCACTTGACCCGTAGGCCCGTGGCTCTGCAGTACCGCCGAACACGTGAAGCTTGGCTCCCGTGTAGCAGGCTTTCCCTGGTACCTACCTGCTTGACACGGGGTCAAGAAAAAAGGAAAAGGCAGGAAATTGCCCTCGAAGACCCAGCTGCGCACAAAGAAATGCGCAGGTAAAAGATAGGTCCGAGCTGTAGCTTTTTTTCGGCAGGTCGAAGAAGCCCGTGCTTCCGCTCTGCTGTCGTCTCCGGGACCGTTGTGTTAGGTGTGCGCGTTTGGTTGACTCTCCGGCTCCTTCGTTCTGCTTGACCGGGGCGCTGCACGGTAATGCGTTGTATAGGCTAGAGTGAACTTTTCTCGTGGTTTCGGTCCTTTAACCCTTTACGGACGGGGGACAGATAGTTACGTCGAAAAAGCGAGAACCCAAGCTGGAGTTCGGACACCGGGCATCCAGTGTCAGAACTCCAGAGGAAAGACTGTGACTTTGTTTGACTGTGCCGGAGGAGGACTAGCCTGCTAGTGAATGATAGTGGGTGAATACGATCGTTAGGCTAATCTTCTCCCACATACGCTGCCAGCGTTCTTCTTTCGTGTTTACAATGCATTGTTACTACGTTGGAGACATGTGTTGCGAAACCTTCAAAATGAGAGACCGAGTGCTCCTTAGAGCCGTAAAACTCTCGAGTTTGACCCATAGATTCCCCAGAAGGCACCCCCCCTCGGTCCGTAAAGGGTTAACCAGTAAACAGTAGCTTCTTCACAGGATCTTCTGTCCGCACGCAGAGAGAGAAAGGGATCAAAGACCTTCGCAAACGAAGGAAAATAAGTTCTGGACGAACGATCAATCACCGAAGGGCGGACTGCGTGCGCAGGGGGGTGGACCTGCTGGTCGAGTACGAACGCACGAAAGACCGCAGGGAGCAACCAACAACCCCTCCCGAAAGATGTGGACTGTTCAAACGGTTACACATGTCCCATCATGGCAGGGTGTAACTTCGGGGTTTTGTATCTTCTTCGGCACATGCAGTGCAGTCTAGTGGTCTAGCTGGTTTTGCCGTTTTTACTTTGCTTGTTAGCAAGCACAGCGAGTCGGCAAAGTTTGAGGACAGCAACGCGGTCGGTTCAAATCAGCCGGAGGTAAGCAGTTCAAAGAACGAGAGAGAGAGAGAGGGATAAAGAACTTCGACGGAAATGTACCGAAGGGCGAACGTGGCATGTGTGGGCCTGCCGGGTCAAGTGCGAAACACACAAAAGACCGCAGGAGCAACCCAGCAGCGCTCCCCCCCCAAAAAAAAACTGTACGGTTCGGGTAATTCTGCAGGCGCATGTCCTATCACGGCATGGAAGAACGTCGGGGCTTGTATCTGCGCACGGTTGAATTCGCCGGTTTTCCTACATATCAGATATCTTGACAACAAGCACAGTCGAGTCGGCAGAGCTTGAGGGCAGCGCAGCCAGTCCAAATAAGCCCGAGGATAGCAGTTTCAAAGAGAGAGAGAGAGAGAGAGAGAGAGAGAGAGAGAGAGAGAGAGAGAGAGAGAGAGAGAGAGGAGAGAGAGGAGAGAGAGAGAGAGAGAGAGAGAGAGAGAGAGAGAGAGAGAGAGAGAGAGAGAGGAGAGAGAGAGAGAGAGCGAGAGAGAGAGAGAGAGAGAGAGAGAGAGAGAGAGAGAGAGAGAGAGAGAGAGCGCGAGAAAGGAGAACAGAGCATCTAGTTGGTTTCGGAAGGTAGGTGCGAAACTAGCTGCCATCCCATCGCGAATATAGGAACCGGGGTCTTCCCGCACTATCTGTGACCTCATATCGTTATCTTCGCCGTTTCCGCCAACGCGGCCTTTCCGAGAGGAGCCATCCCAGGGCCTCTCCCCCCCACCTGCAGGTGTTCTCGTCCACTCCGGAACGCGGACGGGCCGGCGCCGGCGCCGGCCCCACCAATTACGCCGACACCAGCAAGGAAGGCATCAGCGCCGATAAAGCGAAGACGAGAGACGAGACCACTCAACGGACGAAGAAGTGCCCCAGCGCCGCCCGTAAAAGCGGGGCAAAGGCCGCAAGCATGCAAACCGGCAAGGAAGGGAAGAGTCGCTAAGCGACCGCGCGAAGACGATGATTCGAATGAGTGCAAACGCCAGAAGCACGACACGGTACGATCGAAGAGGTAGTCATCCAGTGGCTAACCTGTGCAATGCAGACTATCGCCACAGATTCTTTGCATTTTTTTCTAACCCAAAACTAATACCGACCATCGCAGTCTAACACAGTCTATCAGCAGGAGGTGGCGGTAGTGGTGCTTGTCGTTCTCCCTGTAGTACCCGAAAGCGCCCGGCGGCAGCCTCTCCACGGGCCGAGACGCGTCGGGGGCCGCAGAAAACAACGCGCGAGGCGCCCGCAGCTCGGTTCGGTTGTGAATCGTCACCAGCCCCGACTCGTCGACACTCGCACCCGACGGGAACACCATGTCGTCGTCCCTGCTGGGCAGCTGGACTGCGAAACACGCAGGTTTCGCAGCTGGACTGCGAAACACGCAGGTTTCGTTGCCTAACTACATCTTGTCTCTCTGAAGGTATCCACTCGACGTTCCTGGACGCACCGAAGGTGGTCAAACAAGTTTGAAGTACTTCCTGGTACCAACACACCCCCTTTTTCCCGTCTTGCCGGCTCCACCCCCAGCAAGCGACAAACAAACGTCTGTAGACGTTTTCGAAAAATTGAAGAAGAAAAACAACAAACAAAAAAAAACAAGATCGACACCCCCCGACCCACAGTAGTAATCACTGCTAAACTAACTAACTCCTAAAAAAAAAAAAAAAAAAAGATCTAGCAGCACCGCAGGACTTTCGGCCACGTGTATGCGATGTTCCACACACGCGTAAGCTGCTGGAGCAATTCCACAAGAAAAAAACATCCCGCAAGTGCCGTCGTAACTCGGCACGCTGAACTGGGAAATGAGGGTGGGGGGTGGTAGGGGGGGACAAGGCGTTGCACGCGGGAGAGAAATCTTTCGGAGCTCCTGCTTCGGGCCTCGACGCCTGGCCTTTGTACAGTTCATATTTGCGCGGTACTATTTTTTTGTATGAGCACCCGCTTTGTAGGAAATGCTTGAGGAGACTGCCAGTTGCGGCAGATCAAAGGAGGTAAATGTGCTGTAGCCCACACGAAACACAGGTACATCTCGGTTCAGTGGCGGGCGTAAGCGTTCAACAAAAAAAGACCCACTTTGTAGTTGTATTGTTTTCTCCCCCCCTAGCCTCCTTCGAAATGAGCACAAGGCAGTCCCTCGAGTATTTTGTGTGCTACCGTCGATCCCGAGGGACGATCAGTTTTTTTTTTTTTTTTTTTCGTTCTAGTTGAGTCGCCGCTCAGTCGGTTGACAAGAAAGAGAACAGATCGAGCTGCTGACTCCGACCAAAGCGTTTTGCGTGCTTGCGGTTGGCCATCGTGCTCTTGAGCGAACCATCTCTCTTGCTTCCTCTTCTTGGGGCGCGACGTACCTCAGCCAGTCCATCCCCTCCCTGATAGACCGTGATAGCCTGGGTGGTTAGGATTGGAATGCAAAGAATCTGAGGCGACGACCTGCATTAGTCGCTAGGCGACTACCTCTTCGATTGTCGGGATTGGTTTGGGTTAGAATGCAAAGAATCTGCATCACCGTGATAGACTGCAGAATGCAGCGCCAGGCAATTCTATGCAGCTCTAGGGGATGCTGATAGACCGCGGTGGACCGTGATTCGCTGTGATGAGCAGCGGCAGGCCACTCGATGCAGTTCCAGGAAATGTAGGGATGGGATCGGCTCATAACGTACCAGAAGAATTCTAGTTTTCCACTGCGCAGGTTTCTTCCTCCTCGGATCTGTGCTTTTGTGGTGCCTCTCTCTGTATTTCTCTCTCTCTCTCTGTCTCTTTCCTGTAATAGCTTTCTCGGCTACGCTCTCGCCCCGAAGCCGAGCCTCGCAAAAACTGCATTCTTGTTGAAAAGTGAGTCGGCGTGTCGTGGCGCCGAGAAGGAAAAGGCAAGTCGGGCACTCGCCCCCTCCCCCCCCAACAAAGGGAGGCCTCGAGAGGCGAGCGTTTGATATGAAGGAAAGGCTTGCGTTAAATGCACGCCAGGCGTTGGTTCGCCTGGATCATGCTCACGAGCTGCGCGTTCGTATCAACCGAAACACCAAGTCCGTGGCCTGTGGGTACGTGTGTTTGTGGTATGGACCCGATTTTAGCGTCTATCGTGGTTTAGAGCAGGGGACTTTAGCACTTTGTCTGACCGAGCCAAAAAGTCGGTTTCAGCCAAAACCCCGGTTTTGGGGCACTGCGGTGCCTGTGGGTGTCTGAGTGCCTGGAACTGTCGCCCCGCGAAGGGACCGGAGGGGGGTAGTAAGATATAGGCTTGCGGTGGCGGTGCACGTCTATCAAACTACGGAGATGTTGAGTGAAAAGCTTCGAAGTTAGCAGCGACACACCGTGACGCGCCACGTAACTGCAGCACTGTACAGTAGAGGTACAGTACTGCCGGGGCCACTTTTTCGAATCGAATTTTGTTTTTTATTTTTTTTATACCCCGAACTGACTTGTTCCCGGATTAGGATGACACATACTACTACTACTACTGAAACCCCGAAGTCGGGTGTCATGGGGGGGGCCTTCACGTGGCGACGCTGTCACTGCACCTTAATTGAGTCGCGGTCACCGATCCCCATCATGTACTTGATGCGACGCAGAACCAGTGCCGACACTATGAAGAGAAGAGAAAAGTAAAGCAAGACCTGCCCCCTGCGCCTGCTGTCTCTAGCTGCTTCGGCAAACGACACATACTACTACTACTACTACTACTACTACTACTACTACTACTACTACTACTACTACTACTACTACTACTACTACTACTACTACTACTACTACTACTACTACTACTACTACTACTACTACTACTACTACTACTACTACTACTACTACTACTACTCCTACTACTACTACTACTACTCCTACTACTACTTACTACTACTACTACTACTACTTACTACTCCTACTACTCACTCCTACTACTACTAACTACTACTACTACTACTACTACTACTACTACTACTACTACTACTACTACTACTACTACTACTACTACTACTACTACTACTACTACTACTACTACTACTACTACTACTACTACTACTACTACTACTACTACTACTACTACTACTACTACTACTACAACTACTACTACTACTACTACTACTACTACTACTACTACTACTACTACTACTACTACTACTACTACTACTACTACTACTACTACTACTACTACTACTACTACTACTACTACTACTACTACTACTACTACTACTACTACTACTACTACTACTACTACTACTACTACTACTACTACTACTACTACTACTACTACTACTACTACTACTACTACTACTACTACTACTACTACTACTACTACTACTACTACTACTACTACTACTACTACTACTACTACTACTACTACTACTACTACTACTACTACTACTACTACTACTACTACTACTACTACTACTACTACTACTACTACTACTACTACTACTACTACTACTACTACTACTACTACTACTACTACTACTACTACTACTACTACTACTACTACTACTATTACAGTCTCACTGCGGGAATGCTGCTGCGCAGTCGTCAAGCCACCCAAGAACCAGGTGGTTGGGGGGGGTGTCGTTGGACGGGAAGAAAAAAAAAAAAAAAAAAAACAAGCAAATGGCGTCCCCGTTTCTCCGTACGTCGTCGACAGGGTTCGTGAACTTCGCGGTACCGGCCGATATTAGGCCTTTGTTTGCTGACATTGTGGGACCCACGTTCAGCAGGAGGAATGTGAAGCTGACCGAGGCTTCTGGTTGGGCCATGCACTTTTTCAGTGCCGCAGAAGGTGCGAGTGCCCAGGTGTTGCGTGCGCAGGAGGTCCTGTACGACATGCTCGAGCTTGACGAGGGTGACGAATTGCGCGCGAGGGTGAAGGCATGGGAGCCGTGGAAGTTGGCCATGGTCCTGGCGGAGGCGGCAGTCGTCAACAAGGGCCTGTTTCGTCGGGTCATGAAGGCCCGGGGTTTGTGGAAAGAAGGCGCCCCCGCCATTCCGACAGTGGGAGCTACGGAGTCCGATGGCGGAGCAGTGACCCCGCCCCAGTTGCCGGAGGAGGAAGCTGACGGATCGGTCGCGGATCTACGGAAGGAGGTCGCTTCGTTGGCGGCGACTGTCAGGCAGCTGACGGAGCTGGTAGCCAGTGGGGAGAGGCCAGCGGGTCCGTCTTCTGTCGACGGCAGGGAGCTTGTCGAGGTGGCGGTTCCCCCCCCCGCGTTGAAGTTCGCCGCGGAGGCAACGGACGTGTTCGCGTGGCGGGACGCGATGAGGGACGACGCGGAGGGTCTGGTGGAAAGTGACCTTGTCCAGACAAGCTTATTTCCGTAAGTCCCCTGGACGGGTATTTTCATCTTGCCCCTACGCAATGTAAGTGATAGGTTTACCCTGGATGGTTTGATTCCTCTTCGTTCTTTCTTGCAGTCATGTCATCAAGAAGTATCCCGCAGACTTTACGTCAGCGAACACAAAAGGCGCAGACAGACCAGTAAGCAGAATTCTTACAGTCTCACTGCGGGAATGCTGCTGCGCAGTCGTCAAGCCACCCAAGAACCAGGTGGTTGGGGGGGGTGTCGTTGGACGGGAAGAAACCCACCCTCCCTTCCCCCTGTGACCTTGTCCAGACAAGCTTATTTCCGTAAGTCCCCTGGACGGGTATTTTCATCTTGCCCCTACGCAATGTAAGTGATAGGTTTACCCTGGATGGTTTGATTCCTCTTCGTTCTTTCTTGCAGTCATGTCATCAAGAAGTATCCCGCAGACTTTACGTCAGCGAACACAAAAGGCGCAGACAGACCAGTAAGCAGAATTCCTACTACTACTACTACTACTACTACTACTACTACTACTACTACTACTACTACTACTACTACTACTACTACTACTACTACTACTACTACTACTACTACTACTACTACTACTACTACTACTACTACTACTACTACTACTACTACTACTACTACTACTACTACTACTACTACTACTACTACTACTACTACTACTACTACTACTACTACTACTACTACTACTACTACTACTACTACTACTACTACTACTACTACTACTCCTACTACTACTACTACTACTACTACTACTACTACTACTACTACTACTACTACTACTACTACTACTACTACTACTACTACTACTACTACTACTACTACTACTACTACTACTACTACTACTACTACTACTACTACTACTACTACTACTACTACTACTACTACTGAAAACCCGAAACCGGAAAACCCCGGTTTCTCGGGTTTCTGAAGTCCCCTGGTTAAGAGGTATGGTGGTTTAGGCTTTCCGGTTGACCATTGAGGCTGATTTGGGTAGTGAAGGGTACAGACACTTGCACACTTTAACTACGGCTAGCCAATTTTCCCGTGATGCTTTTCTTCACAGGAGAGAGACCTGGCACTAAACCAGCCGGTGATCTCAAAACTGGTGATTGGCGGACACACTACGTCCCCTGGCACTAAAACGGCTGTTGATCTTGGAATCAGTCTTATCCGGTTAGCGTCTTATACACGACAGAAAGAATCGCGCACCTTCATGGATAGTAGCAGATTCGCTTACATGTGTACAACGGGTATCTCCCGACGTTTGCTAACTTTTCGCGCTAGAACAGGTGTGTGTTCGAGAGTAGTCGTATAGGTATTGTCGTGTACACGACAGAAAGAATCGTGCACCTTCACGGACGATGGCACCGTTGACGTCGATTTCTGTCTGGACGCCGCACAGGACGTCGCAGAGCATCGACGATTGGTTGGCGGCCGTGTTGCGGGCGACCGCGAGGGCCGTCTCTATGGGGTTCGAGAACGGCAGCTTGACGCGCTTCCGGCTGGCCACGTTGGCCGCCTCGGCGACCGTCTTTTCGAGCAGGTCGCGGCACACGGCGTTCTCGGCGAGGACGCCGTTCTTGACCCGGAACAGGATCTCGAAGTTAGTCTTATTGAGTAAGCGTGTTAGACACGACAGAAAGTATCGCGCACTGCGATTGCATTCAAGATGATGATGAGCAGACACATAATGCTATACGAGTCATACTCCCACGTTCGCTAACCTTTGGCACTAACCTTGTTTTCTCGAGAGTGGTCGGTATGGGGATATTGGTAGCGCCATATTATGGCATATACATGTAGTAGTAGTAGTAGTAGTTGTCGGCATATACATGAAAGAAAAGAATCACGCACCTTCACGGACGATGGCACCGTTGATGACATCGATTTCTGTCTGGACGCCGCGCAGGACGTCGCAGAGCATCGACGATTGGTTGGCGGCCGTGTTGCGGGCGACCGCGAGGGCCGTCTCTATGGGGTTCGAGAACGGCAGCTTGACGCGCTTCCGGCTGGCCACGTTGGCCGCCTCGGCGACCGTCTTTTCGAGCAGGTCGCGGCACACGGCGTTCTCGGCGAGGACGCCGTTCTTGACCCGGAACAGGGCCGAGAGCGGGTTGATCCCCGCATTGATGATGAGCTTGCCCCAGATCATGCCTTCCATCGCGTCCGCCCGCCCCACATTCGTCACGATCCCGGCGGCGGAGAACATCGCGGCTATGTCCGACACGCTCCTCTGTACGCTCGCTATGTCGGCGGGCAGCGCAAGCGTCGTGGTCCCTTTCCCCGTGTGCTGCACGTGGCCCTGTGTGTGTGTGTGTGTGTGTGTGTGTGTGTGTGTGTGGGTGTGTGTGTGTGTGTGTGTGTGTGTGTGTGTGTGTTGTGTGTGTGTGTGTGTGTGTGTGTGTGTGTGTGTGTGTGTGTGTGTGTGTGTGTGTGTGTGTGTGTGTGTGTGTGTGTGTGTGTGTGTGTGTGTGTGTGTGTGTGTGTGTGTGTGTGTGTGTGTGTGTGTGGTGTGTGTGTGTGTGTGTGTGTGTGTGTGTGTGTGTGTGTGTGTGTGTGTGTGTGTGTTGTGTGTGTGTGTGTGTGTGTGTGTGTGTGTGTGTGTGTGTGTGTGTGTGTGTGTGTGTGTGTGTGTGTGTGTGTGTGTGTGTGTGTGTGTGTGTGTGTGTGTGTGTGTGTGTGTGTGTGTGTGTGTGGGGAATTCAATGATGGGTAACACCTGATGCGGAGTATAGCCCAGGTTTTCAGCTATTTTACGTTACGGCTGAAGGTCCTGCCGGCTGCTCGCGGTGATCACGCGCTGTTCGGAACTGTAGCCTTGATTGGCGCAGGCTTCCTGCTTCGTGCCCGTGTGCTGCTGGTTGCAGCATGTATCCGGGGGTAGTCGCCTCTTTTTACACGTGGCGCAGCGGCGGGCGTCGTGCTTCTCGCATTTGACCGCTGCATTACTTGGTCGCCTCGCCGCTGGTGGGCGGCGAGACTGTTGGCCGCTTGCGCCTCTCTCCTGCTCTCTGCCCTTCCACTCTGCCGTTTCCTTCCAAGTTGCATCGTACAACTGCTCGGGGTGCATACTCGCCGTGTGTGTGTGTGTGGGTGTGATCTCAGTAATGGGTAACCCCTGAGCGGAGTCTAGCCCTGTGTGTGTGTGTGGGTGTGGTGTGCAGGGCTTGCGCAGCTCTTTTGCCTTGGAGCTAAATACCTACTGAAAATCAGTACGTAGGGTCAGGCAAAAAAAGAAACGGAGCATAGGGAGCTCACCTGCCAGTGTTGCATGTCTTTGCCTCTGCCTCCTCTCCGGCCTCAACCCTCCAGTCTCGCGGTGGTAAGCAACAGCAGGATCTGCCGACCGGAATCCCCGGCACTGCGGTGGATTCTCCGGATGAACCTGCAGAAAAGATAGTACGTGCTGATAACGTACTGATTTCAGCACGTGTACACGTACAAATTATGATTATGCCATGATGTGTACAAAAAGAAACTAAGAAAACTAACGTGCTGAAATCAGTACGGTCAGCATGCTGAACGTAAGGTCTGGTGTGGACCCGTTTTCACGTGATGCCTTCCTTCACGGGAGTACGACCACGGTCATTTTTCGAAGCGAGGGTACAAAAAAAGGGGGCAAACGGTGGGCCTGCGTTTGTCAGTTTTTGCTTTACCTCTCCAACCTCGCTTTTGGCGAGTGGATATGAAGAGTTCTCTCAGAAACGTAAGGTTCCAACTGGACGCGCCGAAGGCGCTCAAAGCTTCGTGTGTGTGTGTGCGAAAGCCCGAATGACAAAGAAAGCCGTTTAAATGCGGAATCAACCCTTTGCCTCGAGCTAGCATTCGCACGTTTTCGTTGGTTTCGTTTTCCCTTTCATCCGGAAATGTTTTCCCGTCAGTACGAATGAATAATTGAGAAAGGAATGCGTAGTTTTGTTTTATTATTTTACTTGTTAGTTGTCGACAACTTGTTTTGTGTTGAGGTGTCATTCGGATGTAAATCTAAAGCCTTTGAACCGCGTCAAATTGAGTTGTTTTGAGTACATGTACCACATGGATTAGCATGCACTTGTTGTTGTTAAGCATTGAGTTCTGTAAAGTGCAAGTGCCGGGCACTCAAATTTTGTTATGCATTGAGTTCTGTAAAGTGAAAGTTCCGTGAAGGCAGGCGAGCACTGTTCTCGGGCTAGTGTTACTGTATGACGTCGTCCGTCGGGAGAGTCAACGATGATGAGGATGAGGGTCAAACTGTTCATTTCCAGGTCAAGTTTCAAGTTTCGTTTCCGCTCGCTTTCGCGGCGCGGTTGTTAAGCATTAAGTTCGTACATGAAACACATGGATTGGCATGCACTGTTTGTTAAGCATCGAGTTTTGGAAGGTGCAAGTGCCATGAAGGCAAGCGAGCACTATGTTGTTAAGCAGCGGCTGCCAAAACCTGCCGTGATACCTTTGATCAGAGTAAGTAGGAAAGAAAGGTTGTTTAAAAACACACCGAGCCGACCATGAGCGCGCCGTGGGCAGTGACGCCGTGGATGACCCGTTCGGGGACGTCGAAGGATTTGAGGATGATGTCGCGGTTGCCGACGCCGTTCTGCAGGGTGACGATGTGGCCGTGGTCGGGGTGCACCAGCTCCGCTGCGAGGCGGGCGGCCGGCTCGGTGTTGGGGGACTTCACCAGGATGATCACGACGTCCATCAGACCGTCGGATTCGAGGATCGTGTTGACGTCGTGTGTGGCGCGAATCACGTCGACGAACCGGGTGCCGCCGTCCAGCGAGTCCACACGGAGCCCTTTGGTTGATATGGCGTCGACGTGGTCAGTCCACGCGGACACCAGCCACACCGTGTTGCCACCCTGCCGGGCCAGGCTCCCGGCCACGAACGAACCCATCGCGCCGCCGCCGATCACCGCCACCTTCCTCGCCTTGCTGCCATCCTCCTTAACGCCCAGCCTCGTCCGGTCCAGCGGCGTCGCCGCAGCAGGGGTCTCCCGCGGCGGCGCGTCGTGGGTGAGCATCATGTGGTCCAGCTTCGCGACCTCTTCCGACGCCATCGCGTAGGTGTGCTCTTTGCACGGGAACGCGCGGGACTGCACGTCGGAGCAGTACGCTTGGACTGCGGTGCGCATGACCGCGCCGATGTCTGCGTACTTCTTGACGAACTTCGGGGCAGTCGAGCCCTCCGGCGTGAGACCGAGCATGTCGTGGAGGACGAGGACCTGCCCGGACGTGTGCTTGCCGGAGCCGATGCCGATGGTCGGCACGCTGAGCTGCTTCGTGATGTGGGCGGCCACCTCCGCCGGGACGCCTTCGATCACGATCGAGAAGCAGCCGGCCCGCTGCAGGGCCTGCGCGTCGTGCAGGAGGGCCTGCGCCGCCTCGGCCGTCTTGCCCTGCACCCGGAACCCGCCCAGCGAGGCTGCCGTCTGCGGCGTCAGCCCGATGTGCCCTTGCACCAGGATCCCGGCGTTCACAATCGCGGCAGCTGTGCGCGCCATCCGCGCGCCTCCTGCGAAAAGAAGTGCGCAGCTTTGCTTTATTATTTTACTTGTTAGTTGTCGACAACTTGTGAAGGGAAGTAGGGAAGTATGTTTTCAAAAATCAATACTATGAGGATCCAATACTAAATCTTGAGGATCAATTGTTTAGAGGATCCAATATCAAATCGTGAGAATCAAATGTTTTGAGGATTTAACATCGTATCTTGAGGGTCAGAGTGTCTTGAAGTTCTAGAGCAGCCCTCCGGCGTAAGGCCGAGCATGTCGTGGAGGACGAGGACCTGCCCGGACGTGTGCTTGCCGGAGCCGATGCCGATGGTCGGCACGCTGAGCTGCTTCGTGATGTGGGCGGCCACCTCGGCCGGGACGCCTTCGATCACGATCGAGAAGCAGCCGGCCCGCTGCAGGGCCTGCGCATCATGCAGGCCCAGCGAAGCTGCCGTCTGCGGCGTCAGCCCGATGTGCCCTTGCACCAGGATCCCGGCGTTCACAATCGCGGCAGCTGTGCGCGCCATCCGCGCGCCTCCTGCGAAAAGAAGTGCGCAGTTTTGCTTTATTATTTTACTTGTTAGTTGTCGACAACTTGTGAAGGGAAGTGGGGAAGTATGTTTTCAAAAAGCAATACTATCATGTGGGCTACAGCACATTTGCCTCCGTTGAGATTTGGAATACTGTTGCGATAGTGGGGAGTCATCGGCATGCTGATGAGTACCTAACACCGTTGCGACTTCGCAACTGGCAGTCTTCTCAAGTAAGTTCCTACGAAGGGGGTTTGCTTGTGCAATTCAATCTACATACGTGTTCTGATTAAACAGCTGCCATCGTTCTTTTTAGCTGTAACAAATACTGTCTCCAGGGAAGCAGAAATTGGTTGTCGCGAAAATACTCCAGGGGCTGCCTTGTGCGCACTCCGAAGGAGGTTAAAGGAGGGAAAACACTTTTTCAAAACAGTACAACTGCAAAGTGGGTACTTTTTGTTGAACGCTTACGCCCGCCACTGAACTCAGATTCACCTGTGTTTCGTGTGGGCTGCAGGACACTTACCTCCTTTGATTTTGAAACTGGCAGTCTCCCCAAGTATTTCCTACAAAGCAGGTGCTATTGTTTGTACGTGCCGGGGGAGGATTCGCCTGCTAGTGGATGACGGGGAGTGAATATGCTCGTTAGGCTAATCTTCTTCCAAACGCGCTACCAGCGTTCTCTTTCGTGTTTACAATGCTTTGTTACAACGAAAAGACAGGCCGCGCTTCGTTTGTTTGTGTGTGTGCCGGTTGATCGTTTTCCCACTTGGATTTACCCTCAGGTAAGGAATTTTGATCAACCACCAAAAACACGCTGCGTACGTCTTTTTAGCCTGCACACAATCCATTGAAGGGCAACCCGCAAGATTGCTGGTACCAAAAAAGAACGCCAGAAGGGCAAACCTTCGAGCTTGACCGCGTCGACGTTGCCTTCTTTGATGAGCTGCACCGCGCTTTTGACGGCGAGGTGCGGGGCGACTTCGTACGAGCCGAACGGCATGTCGCCGATGATGAACGACGCCGGGGCGCCCCGGCGGACCGATTGGCAGTGGGTGATCATCTGCGCCATCGTCACGGGGACCGTCGACGTGTGCCCGTGAACGACCATGCCGACGGAGTCGCCGACCAGCAGCATGTCCACTCCCGCGTTGCTCACAATGGACGCGGTGGGGTAGTCGTAGCAGGTTAGCTGGGTCAGCGGCACGTCTTCTCGGTACCGCTTGTTGATGTCGAGGATGGTGGTCTTCCTCCGCGGCTTCCCGGGCGCGGCGCCCGGCTCCCTGGGCGGCGTGCTGTAGTATCGCTTCGCTTTGTGCAGGGCCGGCGAAAATGCCGGCACCGTCAGCGGGTTGCACGCTCCCCCTCCTCCCCCTCCGCACTCGACGCTCGGGCGCACGACGCCGCCGCCGCTGGCCGGCCGCTGCTTCTCGGCCATTTCGCGGATCGCCGACTGCTTGCACTGCTCCAAAGCTGGGCTTCGCACCCCGCGCCGGATGCCGGTGATCATTTCTCTGCCGTTTTCTCTCCCCCCTCCTGTAAATCATAGATGACAAATCAGTGCGGTCGCAAATATGTGCCCACCTCTGAGGTTGCAAACGCAGCAGACAGGTTCACTTGATCGTGCTAGAGTCGCTTACACTTTCAGTGTGTCCTAAAGCTACCGCTGTTTGACTTCCACTACCTGTAAAGCTGCTGCTCTGAAGAAAAGACATGTCAGTTGCGGTCTAGCGAGTCGCGGTCACAAGTAAGGCGGGCGAAAACATCGGCACCGTCAGCGGTTGCACACTCCTCCACCCCCTTCCCCTCCGCACTCGACGCTCGGGCGCACGACGCCGCCGCCGCTGGCCGGCCGCTGCTTCTCGGCCATTTCGCGGATCGCCGACTGCTTGCAGCTGGGCTTCGCACCCCGCGCCGGATGCCGGTGATCATTTCTCTGCCGTTTTCTCTCCCCCCTCCTGTAAATTATAGAAGACAAATCAGTGCGGTCGCAAATATGTGCCCGCCTCTGAGGAACGCAGCAGACAGGTTCACTTGATCGTGCGAGAGTCGCTTAGCTAGAGTCGCTAGCTAGAGTCGCTAACACTTTCAGTGTGTGTCCTAAAGCTACCGCTGTTTGACTTCCACTACCTGTAAAGCTGCTGCTCTGAAGAAAAGACATGTCAGTTGCGGTCTAGCGAGTCGCAGTCACAAGTAAGGCGGGCGAAAACGCCGGCGCCGTCAGCGGTTGCACACTCGTCCACCCCCTTCCCCTCCGCACTCGACGCTCGGGCGCACGACGCTGCCGCTGGCCGGCCGCTGCTTCCCGGCCATTTCGCGGATCGCCGACTGCTTGCACTGCTCCCAGGCTGGGCTTCGCACCCCGCGCCGGATGCCGGTGATCATTTCTCTGCCGTTTTCTCTCCTGCCCCTCCTGTAAATAATAGACTACTGGAGCACAGGAGAATCCGTCTCGGGAGAAGGCTCCTACAACCGTGTCTGAACAAAGAAGTTGAAAAACTCAAGGCGCCCGCCCTTCAACAAGCAGTACTGTAAAGCTCGTCCTACAGGGGGGGGGGGCTAAATACAATTGTGCACAATTGTATTCCAAAGCACGCACGCCAATCCCTGCCCCGGCAGAACTTGACAGTTGTTGAATAGAACTGTCTTGGAATACAATTGTTTCTACAGAAGTCGCCTTGTCACGCGGCCAAGACGGAGACAGTCCGGCCAAGCTGCACGAGCCGATTCGTCTAAGGGCGCCCACCAAAGCGCCACCTACAAACGCTCCGTCGACGAATGCGCCACCTTCCAAAATCACTCTACTTCTCCACTGATTTTGCGCAATCTTCTACGGCCGGCAGGCCGCAGCAGTAGATCTCGAGATAGTCGGCGACGCCACAGCACTGGGCGTCGCCCTTTGCCACCGCCGACCACTTACGACAAACCACGTCCCTGCCGGGTCATCACGCTACTTAGTACGCTTGCGCAGTGACTCGTAATAGCCTACAAAGGTTTCACAACAGTCACTGACAACTTGACAAACGTGACCACCGATCTCCAGTCTACCGGAGTCCAGACCTGTTGTGGAGGGTCGACGATTAGAAACCGTGTGCACAATTGTATTCCAAGGCAACTGCACCAAAACCAACTGTGTTCCAACACAATTCTATTCAGCTGGACGGACTCTGAAACCGGCCAAAAAAAAGACAATTGTATTCAAAGGACACAATTGTATTCCAAGACAATTGTATTTAGCCCCCCCCTGTAGCCATCCCGGCTGTACAGGAAGTGAACCTGTCTGCTGCGTTTGAAACCTGACTGTTTGCGACCGCAACTGTTTTGTCTCGTGGAGGGTCCTGGCTGGCTGTGTGGCTACTGCCTGATGATGTCGAGGACGGTTGTCTTCCTCCGCGGGTTGCCTGGTGTGGTGCCGGGCTCCCTTGGACGGTTTGCTGTGGTACCGCTTCGCTTTGTGCAGAGCAGGAGAAAACGCCGGCCGACGAATGCATCGCCAACCAGTGCACCGCCGACTAATGCACCGCCGACGAACGCACCGCCAACCAGTGCTCCGCCTACGAATGCACCGCCAACCAGTGCTCCGCCTACGAATGCACCGCCAACCAGTGCTCCGCCTATGACTGCACCGCCAACCAGTGCTCCGCCTACGAATGCATCGCCAACCAGTGCACCGCCGACTAATGCACCGCCGACGAACGCACCACCAATCAGTGCTCCGCCTACGAATGCACCGCCAACCAGTGCTCCGCCTACGTATGCACCGCCAACCAGTGATCCGCCTATGACTGCACCGCCAACCAGTGCTCCGCCTACGAATGCACCGCCAACCAGTGCTCCGCCTACGAATGCACCGCCAACCAGTGCTCCGCCTACGAATGCACCGCCAACCAGTGCTCCGCCTACGAATGCACCGCCAACCAGTGCTCCGCCTACGACTGCACCGCCAACCAGTGCTCCGCCTACGAATGCACCGCCAACCAGTGCTCCGCCTACGAATGCACCGCCAATCAGTGCTCCGCCAACGAACGTACCACCAATCAGTGCTCCGCCTACGAATGCACCGCCAACCAGTGCTCCGCCTATGACTGCACCGCGAACCAGTGCTCCGCCTACGAATGCACTGCCAACCAGTGCTCCGCCTACGTATGCACCGCCAACCAGTGATCCGCCTATGACTGCACCGCCAACCAGTGCTCCGCCTACGAATGCACCGCCAACCAGTGCTCCGCCTACGAATGCACCGCGAACCAGTGCTCCGCCTACGAATGCACTGCCAACCAGTGCTCCGCCTACGAATGCACCGCCAACCAGTGCTCCGCCTATGACTGCACCGCCAACCAGTGCTCCGCCTACGAATGCACCGCCAACCAGTGCTCCGCCTACGAATGCACCGCCAATCAGTGCTCCGCCAACGAACGTACCACCAATCAGTGCTCCGCCTACGAATGCACCGCCAACCAGTGCTCCGCCTATGACTGCACCGCGAACCAGTGCTCCGCCTACGAATGCACCGCCAACCAGTGCTCCGCCTACGAATGCACCGCCAACCAGTGATCCGCCTACGACTGCACCGCCAACCAGTGCTCCGCCTACGAATGCACCGCCAACCAGTGCTCCGCCTACGAATGCACCGCCAACCAGTGCTCCGCCTACGACTGCACCGCCAACCAGTGCTCCGCCTACGAATGCACTGCCAACCAGTGCTCCGCCTACGAATGCACCGCCAACCAGTGCTCCGCCTACGACTGCACCGCCAACCAGTGCTCCGCCTACGAATGCACCGCCAACCAGTGCTCCGCCTACGAATGCACCGCCAATCAGTGCTCCGCCAACGAACGTACCACCAATCAGTGCTCCGCCTACGAATGCACCGCCAACCAGTGCTCCGCCTACGAATGCACCGCCAACCAGTGCTCCGCCTACGAATGCACCGCCAACCAGTGCTCCGCCTACGAATGCACCGCCAACCAGTGCTCCGCCGACGAACGCACCGCCAACCAGTGCTCCGCCAACGAACGCACCGCCAACCAGTGCTCCGCCGACGAATGCACCGCCAACCAGTGCTCCGCCTACGAACGCACCGCCAACCAGTGCTCCGCCTACGAATGCACCGCCAACCAGTGCTCCGCCTACGAATGCACCGCCAACCAGTGCTCCGCCTACGACTGCACCGCCAACCAGTGCTCCGCCTACGAATGCACTGCCAACCAGTGCTCCGCCTACGAATGCACCGCCAACCAGTGATCCGCCTATGACTGCACCGCCAACCAGTGCTCCGCCTACGAATGCACCGCCAACCAGTGCTCCGCCTACGAATGCACCGCCAACCAGTGCTCCGCCGACGAACGCACCGCCAACCAGTGCTCCGCCAACGAACGCACCGCCAACCAGTGCTCCGCCGACGAACGCACCGCCAACCAGTGCTCCGCCGACGAACGCACCGCCAACCAGTGCTCCGCCTACGAATGCACCGCCAACCAGTGCTCCGCCTACGAATGCACCGCCAACCAGTGCTCCGCCTATGACTGCACCGCCAACCAGTGCTCCGCCTACGAATGCACCGCCAACCAGTGCTCCGCCTACGAATGCACCGCCAACCAGTGATCCGCCTACGACTGCACCGCCAACCAGTGCTCCGCCTACGAATGCACCGCCAACCAGTGCTCCGCCTACGAATGCACCGCCAATCAGTGCTCCGCCAACGAACGTACCACCAATCAGTGCTCCGCCTACGAATGCACTGCCAACCAGTGCTCCGCCTACGTATGCACCGCCAACCAGTGATCCGCCTATGACTGCACCGCCAACCAGTGCTCCGCCTACGAATGCACCGCCAACCAGTGCTCCGCCTACGAATGCACCGCCAATCAGTGCTCCGCCAACGAACGTACCACCAATCAGTGCTCCGCCTACGAATGCACCGCCAACCAGTGCTCCGCCTATGACTGCACCGCGAACCAGTGCTCCGCCTACGAATGCACTGCCAACCAGTGCTCCGCCTACGAATGCACCGCCAACCAGTGATCCGCCTATGACTGCACCGCCAACCAGTGCTCCGCCTACGAATGCACCGCCAACCAGTGCTCCGCCTACGAATGCACCGCCAATCAGTGCTCCGCCAACGAACGTACCACCAATCAGTGCTCCGCCTACGAATGCACCGCCAACCAGTGCTCCGCCTATGACTGCACCGCGAACCAGTGCTCCGCCTACGAATGCACTGCCAACCAGTGCTCCGCCTACGAATGCACCGCCAACCAGTGATCCGCCTATGACTGCACCGCCAACCAGTGCTCCGCCTACGAATGCACCGCCGCCAACGAACGCACCGCCAACCAGTGCTCCGCCGACGAACGCACCGCCAACCAGTGCTCCGCCGACGAACGCACCGCCAACCAGTGCTCCGCCGACGAACGCACCGCCAACCAGTGCTCCGCCGACGAACGCACCGCCAACCAGTGCTCCGCCGACGAACGCACCGCCAACCAGTGCTCCGCCGACGAACGCACCGCCAACCAGTGCTCCGCCGACGAACGCACCGCCAACCAGTGCTCCGCCGACGAACGCACCGCCAACCAGTGCTCCGCCGACGAACGCACCGCCAACCAGTGCTCCGCCGACGAACGCACCGCCAACCAGTGCTCCGCCGACGAACGCACCGCCAACCAGTGCTCCGCCGACGAACGCACCGCCAACCAGTGCTCCGCCGACGAACGCACCGCCAACCAGTGCTCCGCCGACGAACGCACCGCCAACCAGTGCTCCGCCGACGAACGCACCGCCAACCAGTGCTCCGCCGACGAACGCACCGCCAACCAGTGCTCCGCCGACGAACGCACCGCCAACCAGTGCTCCGCCGACGAACGCACCGCCAACCAGTGCTCCGCCGACGAACGCACCGCCAACCAGTGCTCCGCCGACGAATGCACCGCCAACCAGTGCTCCGCCGACGAACGCACCGCCAACGAGTATGCACCGCCAGAGTCAGCGGGTCGCCGTGCTGGCATGTCTGCGGATTCTGTCGCCGACGCTGTTTGTGCCTTCGTGCATCACGAAAAAAATGCCTCGAAAGAATCGTTTGTTTTTGGTGTCGAATGCCAGGACTCTAAATGAACAGACAGAGGAGACTAAAATATAAAGAGAACTCGTGAGTCTCGGTTGTTAATATTGGGGCCCGTTACAAAGGGGGGGGGCAGGTGGTGTGGCTACATTGGAAGAAGGTCCAACGCGCGGAGCGTGACTTCTTGCTTCGTGGAAGAAGGGCTACGTGTGTGGAAGAGCAGAGCAGGCGCAAGAGGAACAGACCCCGCCATGGTGGGGCGGTAGAGGGTCGAAGACGTGATCCAGTTGCTCTCGAAGTCCCGCAGGTCGTGCGAGGCAACCTCCAGCTCCCGCTTCGCCGCATCCGCCTTGGCGAGCGCTGTCTGGAAGGCGACGAAGTGCTCCTGGTACGCCTGCTGGTCCCGGTGCCGCAGCTCGACTTCTCCTCTCGAAGGCGCACGGCAGCTCGTCATTTTGCCAAATCTTGCGTTTTCGTCGGCAGCGGTACCACATGCAGAATTGGGTCATATGGTGTGGGTGTGCCTTCCAGAAACCACAAATGTAAGAAGGTCTAACGCGTGTGGAGTGACTTCTTGCTTCTTGGAGGAAGTGTGTATGTGTTGTACGGGAGAGTAGACGGCGCAAGAGGAACAGACCCCGCCATGGTGGGGCGGTAGAGGGTCGAAGACGCGGATCTGCTCCGCCTGGTACGCCTGCTGGTCCCGGTGCCGCAGCTCGATCTCGCGGGCCTTCTTCTCGAAGGCGTACCGCAGCTCGTCGGGACTCGCGCACCTGCCGCTGCCGCAGCGACTCCACCGCGCTGTCGTGGTGCCGCATCTGCAGCTCCGCGTACGGGTACCGAGACGTGTACAGACCGGCAACCCCAGGCGGGTGGGCAAGCCGGCCCTGGGCCGGGAAACTCGTACTGCTGCTGCTGCAGCAGCTGCTGCTGCTGGGGAGCGGCATCCGGCGGGGAGAAACCCACAATTGCAAGAAGGTCTGACGCGTGGGGCGTGACTTCTTGCTTCTTGGAGGAAGTGCTACGCGGGTGGAAGTGTGCGCACAGCCCCCGCGGTAGAGGGTCGGAGACGTGATCCGATGGCTCTCCAAATTCCACCCTGGCGGTGTCCGCTTGGGCAAGCAAGGCTGGAACACCTTCATGCCGTATCTTGTGCTTTCAAGGGCAGCAGTACTACGTACAACACGCAGACCTGCGGATTGGGTCACTATGGAGTGCCTTCCAGAAAGCCATGATGGCGAGAACGTCTAACGCGTGGGGCGTGACTTCTTGCTTCTCGGAGGAAGTGTGTACGTGTTGTACGGGAGAGTAGACGGCGCAAGAGGAACAGACCCCGCCATGGTGGGGCGGTAGAGGGTCGAAGACGTGATCCAGTTGCTCTCGAAGTCCCGCAGGTCGTGCGAGGCGACCTCCAGCTCCCGCTTCGCCGCCTCCGCTTTGGCGAGCGCAGTCTGGTAGGCGACGAAGTGCTCCTGCTCGCGGCGGATCTGCTCCGCCTGGTACGCCTGCTGGTCCCGGTGCCGCAGCTCGAGCTCGCGGGCCTTCTCCTCGAAGGCGCACCGCAGCTCGTCGGACTCGCGCACCTGCCGCTGCCGCAGCGACTCCACCGCGCTGTCGTGGTGCTGCATCTGCAGCTCCGCGTACGGAGACGTGTACAGACCAGCAACCCCAGGCGGGCGGGCAACCGGCCCCGGGCCGGGAAACTCGTACTGCTGCAGCTGCTGCTGGGGAGCGGCATCCGGCGGGGGGTGGAGGTTGCCGTGTTGTTGGTGGCCGGCGGGTTTCCCTGGGTCTGCTGCTTCCGGGCTCGAGGGGCGTTGCGCAAGCAGCGGGTGCTGCTGCGGGTTGGCGGCTGGGGGGAGCAGCTGGCGGGGCGGCGGCTGGCGGGCCCAGCGGCCGCGCCAAGGGGAGGCGTTGCCGTACTCGACGTCTGCCTGCAGCTTGCGCAGCTCGAGCTTGAGGACCGCCAGCCGCTGCCGCAGCGCGGCGGTCGTCTCGGGCGAGCCGTCCGCGGTTCCCCGCTCGCCCTGCTGCAGCTGCTCCTGGATCGCGGTCACCTCCGCCAGGATCCGGCCCCGGTGGGCCTGCATCTCGACCAGGTCGACGTCTTGCGGCTCCGGCCGCCCCCCCACCACCGTCCCGCCGCTCCATGCGATCGGCCGCGAATCTGCCTGCGACGCAGATCTGTTGTGTTTAGCGTTTATTAGACTGTTTCTTGTAGTAAGCGGTCGGTTTTTTGAAGTCTCCGTTTGACTTGTGAGGCGGGGGGGGGGGGCAGTGCTGATACTAAGCCTGAGACCCAAAACAAAGTTGCTAACCCTGGGTGGGGGTGGGTACCCCCCCCCCCCTGGTGCAACCCACTGTGGACCTACTGTGGGACCCACCTTAGCTAAATTCTCTAAGGTGAAATGGTGGAAAAAGTGGGTCAAAAATTTTTTTTTCGAGTGCTTTTTTGGGAGGATTTGGGCGGGGGGGGGGGGGGGGGGTGTTTAGGGGGGGGGGGTACCCACCCACCCCTCGTTGCCGTCCGGCTGACAACGATGCCGAGTTTAGGGGCCTTAGCATCAGCACTGGGGGGGGGAAGGGGGGGTTTTCCTTTTGTGCTGTTGGAGCAGGGTCTGGGCAGCGTGTTTTCATTCCTTTTCGTACTTCGTGTCGCTTTTACTATACTGTTTACTGTCACATGTAGTTGCGCATCCGTGTAACTTCGTTTTTAGCGCTGTGCGACCGACACCAGGTCCACTGCGTTGTGCAAGTGGTCCTGGGCCCCCCACGTCCTACACGTTATTGTTTTAAAAGTTCGAGTTCGCTTGAAATTGCCGGGATGTTAGGGTGACCTTTGTGAAATAGGTTCTCTTCGAGTTGTTTCTTTGATGGACACCAAACGGATGCCAAAGGTTCGATGTGATGGCAGCAGTAGTAGATAGGCTTGCTGTCATCTGTTGTCAGCCAACGAAGGGCAGCCAAGGTTTGATGCCATGGCAGCAATGGTAGTGGTAGGCAAGTTTGCTGTCATCTCTTGTCAGTCAACGAAGGGCAGCCGAGGTTTGATGCCATGGCAGCAATAGTAGTGGTGGGCAGGTTTACTGTCATCTCTTGTCAGCCAACGAAGGGCAGCCAAGGTTTGATGCCTTGGCAGCAATAGTAGTGGTGGGCAAGTTTGCTGTCATCTCTTGTCAGCCAACGAAGGGCAGCAAGGTTTTGGCGGCAGTAGAAGATAGGCTGGCCGACGAAGGGCAGCAAGGATCGATACGAGTGGTAACAACTTGTAGGAAGGTTTTCTGTATCATCTCTTGTCCGGCATGCCGACGAAGGGCAGCAAGGCTCGATACGAGTGGTAACAACTTGTAGGAAGGTTTTCTGTCTCATCTCTTGTCCGGCATGCCGACGAAGGGCAAGCAAAGCATACCGAAACCGCAGCTCGTCGTCGGCGGGCCGCGCGGATGCAGTCGACTGCCAGCTGTCGCCGAGCAGCGGCTGTAGCGGCGGCTGCGACTGCTGCCGCTGCTGCTGGTGGAGGGAAGGGACCGCCAGTTTGACGCCGCCGCCCGGGCTCCGGCTGCTGCGGCGCGAGCTCACGACGGACGCCGACGACGGCACGCCGAGCGGCCGCCCGCGGAACGAGTCAGCGGCGGCGGAGGCGGCGGCCGGGGCTTGGGGTTGGGGGGGTGCCACGGTCGAGGGGACCTTGACGCCTGTGCTGGTGGGGTTGGGCGAGGCGTTCAAGGGCGGCGCCGCTTTCGGGCCGCCGACTGACGGGCGGCCGGCGGGCGTCGCCTTCACCCGCGGCGCGAGGGCGGGCTGCTTGGTCAGCGGGGGCCCCGCCGGCGCCTGGCGGCTGCCCTGCCGCAGGCTCCCGCCGCTCGCCACCCGGTCGATCCTCGTCATCGACGACCTGCTAGGCACGGCTGCCTCCATCCGCCAGTGGTTTCCCTCCCCCCGTCCCCCAGAACTCCTCCCCAAGATCTGTCGGTAGCGTTCTTCAGCGTTTTTCGAGTTCGCAACGCATTGTTGGTACAGGTTGTTGGCAGCGCGCTGCATGAAATCTGCCAAAGCAGATGAGTTACGCTGGTGTGCGGAAATATGGAAGTTACGACGTTGGTGCGTTCGACAGGTCTGCACTGCCAGTTTCAGCCAGTAACCGTCAGGTAGACTGCCATGCGAGGCCTCACTCTAAGTGATGCTGAACCGCAAAAAAACTGGTTCAGCGTCACTTAGAGTGAGCTAGCTCTAAGTGACGCTGGACCGCGATTTTTCCGCTTCAGCGTCACTTAGAGTGAGGCTCACTCTAAGTGACGCATGCCAACAGGATCGTCAATGTCTCACCGCTTCAGATCTCTGCATCCGGGTTGCGGAATGTTCACGCATGCTCTGACATTGCAAAGCGGGGAGCAGTGCGCGATTGTCTGTATAGTTCATCCCCATCCAATTCGCCCCAGTCAGTCATCACCCCGCTTTGCAATAGCAGAGCAAGTGCAGCAGACCTACAGCTACTCCGAGCAGCTTAAAAAATGAGGGCGAGCAGTGCGCGATTGTCTGTACAGTCCATCCCCATCCAATTCGCCCCAGTCAGTCATCACCCCGCTTTGCAGTAGCATACAGTCCATCCCCATCCAATTCGCCCCAGTCAGTCATCACCCCGCTTTGCAGTAGCAGAGCAAGTGCAGCAGACTTACAGCTACTCCGAGCAGCTTAAAAAATGAGGGCGAGCAGTGCGCGATTGTCTGTATAGTTCATCCCCATCCAATTCGCCCCAGTCAGTCATCACCCCGCTTTGCAATAGCAGAGCAAGTGCAGCAGACCTACAGCTACTCCGAGCAGCTTAAAAAATGAGGGCGAGCAGTGCACGATTCTCAGACTTTTCCACCGATGACGAGTTTCTCTCGAGATCTCTTTCCACGTACCGAGCCTCCCAGTAAAACAAGCTGGACGAGTACTTTGGTGCTGGCATCCAGCTACGACAACGTTTTGGTGGCAGAGGTTGTAAACCGGCGATATTGCCCTCGCTGGTCGATATTGCCCTCGTTGGTGCAGTGTGCGGCTTGGATTTCCAGCTCGAGAGGATATTGCCCTCGTTGGTGCAGTGTGCGGCTTGCATTTCCAGCTCGAGAGGATATTGCCCTCGTTGGTGCAGTGTGCGGCTCGCATTTCCAGCTCGAGAGGATAAGTAGAAAGGTCCTGTTGCATGGTCCGGAACGCAAGCGTCACGACTGGAGACGGAACTGAGAGTTCTTTGATGATGTGGCGGGGGGTCTTGACTTGCATGTCTCCATTGACAGGTCCATTCGATATCAGTCCATCCGCGAACTATTTTGTCGTTCCAATTCCGATATCTAATGGAACTGAGAGTTCTTTGATGATATGGCGGGGCGGGGTCTTGTCTTGCATGCCTTCCATTGACAGGTCCATTCGATATCAGTCCATCCGCGAACTATTTTGTCGTTCCAATTCCGATATCCAATGGAACTGACACGCAACAACAAGCATAAGACAAGGGAAGAAGAAAAGTAGGATAGCATCGCTTATTGTAGAGTGAAAGCATTCCTCCTCGGGCGGTTCCTCCCCTGGTCGACAACCTCGTGGCTGACGGTACGGAATTCTGATCAATCACGAAGAAACGCTGTGCTTTCGCCATGATCCTCACAACACATTGTAGGGGCTGTCGGCAGTAGTAGTTGCCGAACTGTCGAAGCAGCCGCAGACGCAGGTCTGCTTCTTGCGTTGAACCAATCGACGGCTGTCCAGTCTCGGTCGCCGTAGTATTGAAAAAGGAAATGGTTTCGTGCTTCCGCAATTCTATGACATAATGCGCGATTGCCAAGGTTTGCACGAGGTCTGAAGCTGGGAACCGAGAAAAAGCCCCGAGACGACGGGTGTGCGCAGCTCCCATCGGCCTTTCTGCAACGAAACGCTTCTCCGGAGATGACGAAGATACGGAGGGTGGTTTGGCACTCGAGAACAACACAAGTGCCGTAGTCTTTTCACAGCAGCTGAGAAGGAATCTCCTGCAGTGCCCCGGCAGTGGATAACTGAATGACATCTCTAAATCCCCTCTTTCCTCCGGGGCAAAATTGCCTTCTGCATGGCACCGGCATTGTCCGCCACCACGCATGTTCGCTTCGCGGAGGCTTGCGATTGTGGCCTTCAGCTGTTCTTCGATTGCTGAGGTGTTGGCGCCGTGACACTTCGATAGAAGTGGCTTCAAATATTCGTTGCATAAGCAAAGCTCAGCCAGGATCGACCCGCTGCTTACAACTCAGCAAAGCCTGGTCAAAGTCAAGCTTCAGGTATGCACACATGGACGGAGGGATGCGCGAGGTGCAACTTTGGATACGATGGATCGGTTTTCGAGCCAGCTGCTCGATGGCCTTCGTTGGTCAGGAAGCAACGTTTTTTGTTTCTCTTCACTTTTCTGTTTGGTCTCCTGGAGAAATGCTACACGCACAACCTCTGTGGACCAAGCGGCAATGGTGGGATAACGTTTTGGGGGCTTTTTTTTTTTTGTATAAGCACCTGCTTTGTAGGAAATACATGAGGAGGCTGCCAGCTGCAAAAGATCAAAGGAGGTGAATGTGCTGTAGCTCACACGAAACACAGGTGAATCTGGGTCACTGGCGGGCGTAAGCGTTCAACGAAAAAGACCCACTTTATAGTTGTACTGTTTCTCCCCCTCTAGCCTCCTTCGAAGTAAGCACAAGGCAGCCTCGAGTATTTTCTTACCAACCATGCAATGTTGCAATGTTGGAGGAAATAAGAACGCGTCACAGGCCATCCACGGCATTTCCTTGCGCCCTGTACAAGAAACAAACGTCCAGGGCAACGTGTTCAATAAAAAAAAAAAAAAAAAAAAAACAGGCACTTCATTTTTGTTTGTGCGTGCCGATTGATCGGTTTCCCACTTGTATTTACCCTGTGGCATGTTCAGGTTAGGAAATCTGATCAACCCCAGAACACGCCTGCCTCCGTCTTTTTAGCCTGCACGATACATTGAAGGGCAACCCGCAAGGTTGTTGGAACTAAAAACAATTCCCTCCCCTCATCAAGTCATTTTCCGGTTTCAACCGTGACACGTCTTGTTTCAGCCTCACGCGATGGAGGTAAGTGCAATTGCAGGAAGGAAGCAGCGCGTTTCGGGTGTGCGCGTTTTCGATGTAGCACATGCTCCGTTCCATTCTACGATTGACGTCACTCTAGTAATTTGCGTTCTTGCCTTGTGAATACCAGTCTCTTGCATTTGCCAGATAGTAGGTAGGGACAGAAGGAATCGCATTGGTCCATTCATGCGCGTCTTTAATTAGAGTCGTTGATTTCATTTCACGCGTGGTTTCCCATCAGGAGAGGTAATGACCATTCAGCGCTAAGGCTTCAAGTAGTAGGGGGGGATCCTGAAAAAAATCTCAGCTTCCGAGGGCTCGGCAGCACCAGCGGCATTGCAGGCCGTGCCGCAAAAAAGTGCAGGGAAAAGGTTGTCGTTGCTTGGAGAAGGAGGCAGAAGTGGGCGAGCCGCGGTCTCAGGGGGGAAAAAGGCGTATGCATCACGCCTTCCCCACCCCCTGTCGAAAGCGCTCGAAAGCCCTGGCCCACGTGCGTGCCGGTTTTCCGGTCGCGCCCCCTGTAAGTCTGCAGGAGAAAACGTTCACACTTTCCCAGCTCCAATGCATTGCCGGCAAAGTACAAATGACCCAACAGGCCGCAGCCGGTAAAGTCTTCACGTTCGTTTTCCGCTGGAGCGCACATAAACGAAAGAAGGCGACATGCTCATGTTTGGGTTTGTGTACGGCACGCATAAGCCACTCCCCCAGGTGGAATCCGACAGGGAGAGGCAAGGCCCCTCTTGCGGGGAGTGAAGGGGGTGAGAGAGTTAGAATAGAGCATCTGTTCGGTATCGGAAAGTAGGTGCGAGATCGGGCAAACCTTGTGCGCTAGCTTCGTTTAACCGTGAATCCAACAAACAGGGCCTACCCCAAATTCTCGCTTTCATTTTATTGAAGAGAGACAATGCGTCCACCGTGGATGCACTCTTGAAGAACCCACAGGTGCTGTGGCCCCGTTCGCCCCGATGGAAGAGGCACGGAGGGGAACTTTTTGCATCACTGGAAAGCACGAACGGAAGGCCAGGGGGGTGTCAAGCGGCACAACAGCCTGGGCCCCTTGAGTTTTGTGCTGTGTTCCGAAAGGACCGAAATATTCCCGCCTTCGGCACTCCCTCAATGCCCTCAATGCGGGAGTGGCACTTCCTCAATGCGGGAGTGGCACTCCCTCAATGCGGGAGTGGCACTCCCTCAATGCGGGAGTGGCACTCCCTCAATGCGGGAGTGGCACTCCCTCAATGCGGGAGTGGCACTCCCTCAATGCGGGAGTGGCACTCCCTCAATGCCCTCAATGCGGGAGTGGCACTTCCTCAATGCGGGAGTGGCACTCCCTCAATGCGGGAGTGGCACTCCCTCAATGCGGGAGTGGCACTCCCTCAATGCCCTCAATGCGGGAGTGGCACTTCCTCAATGCGGGAGTGGCACTCCCTCAATGCGGGAGTGGCACTCCCTCAATGCGGGAGTGGCACTCCCTCAATGCGGGAGTGGCACTCCCTCAATGCCCTCAATGCGGGAGTGGCACTTCCTCAATGCGGGAGTGGCACTCCCTCAATGCGGGAGTGGCACTCCCTCAATGCGGGAGTGGCACTCCCTCAATGCCCTCAATGCGGGAGTGGCACTTCCTCAATGCGGGAGTGGCACTCCCTCAATGCGGGAGCGGCACTTCCTCAATGCGGGAGTGGCACTCCCTCAATGCGGGAGTGGCCACACCCGCACTTTTTCACTCCCGCAGTGACTTATATGGCTGCTGAAGTCCGGGGTGTGTGGTTGTTTTCCAATTCTTCTGATGACCCCCCTTTTTTGTGGCGAGCGGAACGAGACTTCGCGGCTGAGCACGTCGAACATTTTCTCGGCCTCCT
Organism: Diplonema papillatum; assembly: GCA_030068145.1. Taxonomy (NCBI): domain Eukaryota; phylum Euglenozoa; class Diplonemea; order Diplonemida; family Diplonemidae; genus Diplonema; species Diplonema papillatum. The sequence continues at coordinate 88,070 of JAPJBO010000848.1, forward strand.
CGGCGGGCATGGAGTAGCTGTAGTCCGGCCCGGGGAACGACCCGTCCCGCACGTCGGAGCAGTAGTCGCCGACGGTTGTGGATGACGCCGGACACGTCGGCGTACTTCTTGCAGAACTTGGGCGTGCGGCCCGGGTTGAGTCCGATCATCCCGTCGTGTGGGACGAGGACCTGCCCCGACGTGTGGCTCCCGGCGCCGATGCCGATGGTCGGGATGTCGAGCTGCTGCGTAATGTACTGCACAACCTGCGGCGGGACGCCTTCAATCACGATCGAGAAGCACCCCGTTACACGCGATTACATTTGCAGCCTACTGACACAGGAATCCCACAACTGCAACCATCGCTAACGAGACATATGTCATTCTCACTCGCACCTCTCCGTGATGTTATCCAAAACGCAAAAAAGCAACGTCTTGGTCACCTCCTGTTCTGGTTCTGGCTATCCTGAGGGAGAAGCTTCGGAGAGAACCAGCTACTACTACTACTACTACTACTACTACTACTACTACTACTACTACTACTACTACTACTACTACTACTATAGATGGTTCGATGGGTCTGCTTGGGTCCCCCTTCGCGTTGTGTAGCATCACAGCGAGCGGAACGAGACTTCACGGCTGAGCACGTCGACCATTTTCTCGGCCTCCTCGGCGGGCATGGAGTAGCTGTAGTCCGGTCCGGGGAACGACCCATCCCGCACGTCGGAGCAGTAGTCGCCGACGGCTTTGTGGATGACGCCGGACACGTCGGCGTACTTCTTGCAGAACTTGGGCGTGCGGCCGGGGTTGAGTCCGATCATGTCGTGCAGGACGAGGACCTGCCCCGACGTGTGGCTCCCGGCGCCGATGCCGATGGTCGGGATGTCGAGCTGCTGCGTGATGTACTGCGCGACCTGCGGCGGGACGCCTTCGATCACGATCGAGAAGCAGCCCGCCTTCTGCAGCGCCTTCGCGTCCTCCAGCAGCGTCTTGGCCGCCTCCACCGACTTGCCCTGCACGCGGAACCCGCCCATGGCCGCCGCCGTTTGCGGCGTGAGCCCGATGTGTCCCTGCACCAGGACGCCGGTGCTGCAAATAGCCGACACGGCGTCCCCCATTCGCGCGCCGCCTGCGTGTTTGTTGGTGCTGCTTGTGTTTATCGGTTATCGGCACGGGTGGACACCCGTCTTCAGGGCCAGTTCTTTTGAGAACAAGGTGAGGTGGTTCCATATGCTCCCTCTTCGCCATCCTTGGCGCGGTTGTTTGTTTGTTGGTGTTGCTTGTGTTATTGGTTATCGGTTATCGGTACGGTGGATATCTGTTCGCAAGGCTAGCTCTTTGGGAACAAGGTGAGGTGGTTCCTTGTGCCCATCCTTGGCGCGGTTGTTTGTTGGTGCTGCTTGTGTTTATCGGTTATCGGCACGGGTGGATACCCGTCCTCAGGCCAGTTCTTTGAGAGCAAGGTGAGGTGGTTCCTTGTGCCCCTTCTTCGCCATCCTTGGCGCGGTTGTTTTTTGGTGTTGCTTGTCTTTCCGACGATCCCGTGCAGGGCGCGCAACGGGGTTGCACGCGAAGGTGGCCCCAATACCGCCAGATCATCGACGAGGGTTGCTCAACCCTGGGGAGTTCTTCCCCAGGGAACCCCGAGTCAACGTCGAAGTGATACACGTGTTCGTGGCACGAGAGACGCGAGCTGAAGAAAACAGGTAGGCAGGGCATTTACCTCCTTGGAGGTTAGTAGTAGTAGTAGGACGTGTGGTCCGTTTTAAGATGAATTGTGTCTGGCGCTCTCTCTCCCTTAGGGTTGCTGCCCGAGGGAACCGGCTGTGAGCCGAAACTCGACGCCGGTCTCTCCGGATTGCACCAGGAGAGAACTTCGCGGCGGATCACAAAGCACCCTCCCAATGCTCACCTACCAGTGTGTCCTGGTTGTTGCCCTAGGATAGTAGTAGTAGCATGTGTCGTCCTACTCCGGGAACAAGTCGGGGAGAAGAGCGGAGCCATCCTTACAAACAAACGAGTGACATAAGGTAGCCGCTTGAGCGGCGCCAATCCGAGCGCACACAGCTGCAGTGACGTCGGCAGTATTTGCACTTCAGGAAGGGGCTGCCGTCATGAGCGTCGACTGCTAGCGAGTGTCGGCAGAGGGTGCAGTGGTCGGAGCAAGCTTGAACGTGGCAGGTCGGTGCCGGGTTGGTCGATGTACTTGTGCGCGTTTACCTTGCGCATGCGCCGCGCAGCCTGCGAGATCACGCGCTTCCGGGGTCGACCGGATCCGGTCCCACGTGCCTTCATGCCTTTCCGCGTCTTCCGCGGCGGCCGCACGGTTCTCTGCCTGGTGGCCTTCACCACCCGCTGGACCTTCGCGTCCCACGCTGCCCTGTCTGCCATCAACTCCCGGATCTCCTCCGTGTTCGACATGCCGAGGTCGCGTAGGAGGTTCGCTCCTTCATTGCTCAGGCTTACATTTTTGGAACACATTGCAATGTCTCGAAAAAAAAGGAAGCAAGTTCGTACCTTCTAGCTTTACAGCATCCACGTGCCCCGCCTTGACAATGCGCAACGCACTCTCGATGGCGGTCTGCGGGTTTGCCTCGAACGATCCGAAAGGCATGTCGCCGATTAGGAAGCTGTTCGGGGCACCTCTGCGCACTGCTTGGCAATGTGAAATGATGTCTTCGATGGTGACCGGAAGAGTCGTTTCGTGGCCGTGCACGACCATACCCGCCGAGTCGCCGATGAGGACCAGGTCGACCCCGACATCTTCAACGATCGCCGCCGTCGGATAGTCGTAGCACGTGATCATGACCAGGGGCTCGTTATTCCTGTACTTTCGGTTCAGGTCCAGAATCGTGCGTTTCGTCCGCGGCGCCTGCCGGCGGTCTCTAACCGCAGCTGTCTGCGTGGCCCGCGGCGGCGCGCTGTACCACCTCTTCTGAAGCATCTTCGGCAGGAAGCACGGGCGCGGCATCTGCGCCCTTGTTGCCGACTGAACGAGCCGTCGTTGCACTGCGAGCATTGTGCAGCGGTGTACACACTTCTTCTCGAAGAAATGTAAACTTGGGTGAGGGCAGACTCTTGTGTTATTTGACGATCAACCGGGGTTGACGTGTCGCGTGCTGTCTTCCGACTTTCTCTCGGTGTGTTCCTGTCTCTGGTTTGCTTTCGCCCTTGTTGTTGAGGACGAATCTTTGGGAAGATGGCGGTGTTAGTCAGCAACTGATGGCGCTGCGCGCGACGACACCCTGCGAGGGGACACAGCGCAGATGACACTTCCGGGCGAAAACCGTGCGAGGGCGCAACAGAGACAATGTTTGTCACAATGTCGAATTTGTGATGTGGTCACGGCGATTGAAGGGGAGACGAGAGAGAGAGAGAGAGAGAGAGAGAGAGAGAGAGACGAGTTTGTCACATTGTCGAATTTGTGATGTGGTCACGGCGATTGGCGTAGGTCGTTCCGTCGGAGGCGCGGTGCGGGCCACGGCCCCGTTACCGAGGGTGGCGGCGTCGACGTTGACATAACCGGGGCTTCTGGCGATCGTGATTCGGCACCTCGCACCACGAGCCGATGCACCGCAACAGCCTTTAATACGACGAGAGCCTCCTCGGCGCGTACAACTACTGGAGCAACTGGGACACCTCTTCACCATTTCTGGGATGAGCGGGTTGAAGATACGGCTGACTGCGAAAACTTCTACACCGCGGGGATGCGATGCCGGCATGCTCGCCCCCTCTGGGACGAGGGATGCGCAGAAGGCGGAGAAGCTCCAGAACGCGATAATCCCCGACCAGCGGGCGATGCTGAGCCAGCATGTGAACGGCAACACCTCGGAGATGCCGCAGATTTTCATTCCGCACAAAGAGACCTTTGCCCAGTACCGTGGCGGGCGATCAGCGCCGCGGTTACATGCTGGTTGCAGCCCGAGCGAGGACGAACCGGGGGACAGGAAACATCTCAGTCTCCCCGTTTTAGTGAAACCTCTGAAATTGATTGGGGCTCGCTGCGAGTCGGCGCTTGCGATTGCCCGTAAGTGCACAAGGAAGCGTCAGAATCGTTGTTTTTTTTTTTTTTTTCCCGACGACAACTAGTGTCAGACTAGCCTACCCGAAGGCAGTTGATTCCTTTAGGCAAGATTTCTCTACCGGCGGAAGTTGTTTGGGTTAACGTTTTTTTTTTTTTTTTTGCTTCACGGAACCAGGGAACGCCTGCTACACGGGAGCCAAGCTTCACGTGTTCGGCGGTACTGCAGAGCCACGGGCCTACGGGTCAAGTGGCTACCGATTTCCCAGACTAAAGCATCAAGGCTTGGCGCACCTTGGGGCTTGGCGCTCGCGCTGAACGCAAGCTCGTCGAGACGAGGGCTCTGCAGCGGACGGGGTTGTGGCACTGAGCTGCCTCCGACTCAAGCTTCGCAAGCTGTGGTTGACCGTCACGTTCCTGGACCAGGAGCGGCCTTTTTCTTTTTCTTTTTCTTCTTCTTCTTCTTCTTTGCTTCACGGAAAACAAAAACAAAAAAACGCGTGAGCAAAGGGAAGTGTAGACAACCTGGTCAGCCACCGCCAAGAAGCGGCGGACGGGGTCCGGGACTGACAATCACGAGCCGCCGCTAAGAACCCCGGATCAGAGCCAGGCATCCCGTCTGCTGACCGTTATCGCCAGTAACAGAAGATAAAAAACTTGACCACAACAAGCCGTCTGCAAGCCGGCCGCGCTGCCTGATTTGGCACTTGCAAGTTAGTAAGGCGGCCGAAAGGGGAATGATTTTGCGACCGACAGGGCTGCAAGCAGTGTTGAAGCACCACGAGGACCAAGAGGCGAATGAAGGCTAGGAGTCCTGGCACTGTCGCTGGTGCTCGTGCAAGATGGATTTCTGCGGAAAGCATTGCAAGAAGTTAGTCGGGTAACGTGGGAGTTGATATGATCAATGTTGAGCACGAATTTTCCAACGTTCTACTTTGCAACTTTTCTCGCTTTTTGTTTCGTTGCATGATCGGTGAAAGCGTTCTTTTGGGCTTCTCGATCGTAGCATCAGACAATCGGCTTTATGCAATTAAAGATTGCCTGAATGAAACAGCGGATTTCGCTGTGCGGCTCGTCCAACCACAAAACCAGCTGAGATGATCAGCCCCACGATATCGCGGAATAGGTGCCTGTACCGTCTGCGGTGCGCCAAGTAACTGCATAGTTCACTGCAAGTGTGCCTCAGCAGACAGCATGGTTTGCTTTTAATTGCTCAAGGCAAATAAGGGCAAATAAAAGCGAATAATAGACAAGTTGATTTGCTCATTTATTTGCGTTGCTTGCATACTATTGGTGTGATCCGGTGGCCTTACTCGGGAAGTTCTCGGGAAGGTCACGGGAAGTGCGAACTGCAAAAAGTCGCTAGAAATCGCCATGTTACCCTATTTGGGGTGTACGTGGGTTCTACTTGGGAAGTTCTTCGTACGTTCACGGGAAGTTAAGTTTTCGACTGTGGGTCACACCAACTACGTTCGATTATAGTCCAGACCGATTTATCAATCGAGCCTACAAAGAAATATGAAAACGGGAAAAGGTCGACAGACAGAGAGAGGGATCAAGAGCTTCGTGAACGACGTATAAGAATTTTTGGACGAACTGAACCCGAATGGAGGACTTGGCGTGCGGGGGGGGGTGGACCTGTTGGTCAAGTACGAAACGCACGAAGACCGCAGGAGCACATGGGCACCCCTCCCGAAATTGAAGCTTTGTTAGCAACCGCACGAGCAAGGTTTGAGGGCAGGTAAGAAGTTCGGAGAGAGAGAGAGGGGGAGCAAGAACTTCGTGAACGAAGTGAGAGAAGTTCTGGACTATCTGAACCCGAAAGGCGGACTTGGCATACGGGGGGGTGGACCTGCTGGTCAAGTACGAAACACACGAAGACCGCAGGAGCACACAGCTCCCCTCCCGAAATTGCCGTTTTGGTAGCAACCGCACGAGCAAGGTTTGAGGGCAGGTAAGAGGTTCGGGGAGAGAGAGAGAGAGAGAGGGAGGGAGCAAGAACTTCGTGGACGAAGTGAGAGAAGTTCTGGACGAATTGAACCCGAAAGGCAGACTTGGCATACCGGGGGGTGGACCTGTTGGTCAAGTACGAAACACACGAAGACCGAAGACCGCAGGAGCACAAAGCAACTCCTCTCCCGAACTTCGAGAGAGGGGGAGAATAGAGCATCTATTTGGTATCGGAAAGTAGGTGCGAGATCAGACAAACCTTGTGCGCTAGCTTCGTTTAACCGTGAATCTTATAAACAGGGCCTACCCCAAATTCTCGCTTTCATTCATACAGAGAGAGAGGGGGAGGGAGGGAGGCCAGGTCGAATGCAGGGACCATTTCTCCCGACAGTTTCCGGTCTCATCACTTCCCCCATATATCCCCCATCCCTTCTACGGACAGCGGCTGCTCGAGCGGCACATCCTGTATCGTGACAGATTCTTCACGCACTCCAGCCAGTTCACAAAACGAGCCCCAGGAATTAGTCCGACGCAGCACTTGAAGGAGCCAGGAACGCAAAGTCCTGTGGGTGGTGTTGTTCGCTGGTTCGAATGACAGAACCGCTAACCCGCTAACCCGCGATCAACGCTACTTTTTAGCGTGTTCAATATGCTCACTAAGAAAGCAGCACCATGAGGAATCGCCACCTCCCCTGCACCATGCTGATGAGACCGCTCAGTGCTCGAACTGACTCATCTGCCTTCGCTGGATCGTGTGTGAGCTGTGCTGAGCAACGGACGCACAACGCTGCGTGCACTTCAAGTATTCAACAGAGAGGTCACACCTTTGCTGCAACAGCAGAGGCCGCATCGTCGTTGGCATCAACATCCATGCTATCAATGCAAAGGTCGTACGCTGTTTTATCATCGGCATCCCTTGCGTCCAAGTCGGCCCCACCACAGAGCATGGCTTTGCAAAGTTCGACCGAAAAATTACTTTCGCAGCACTCATGCAACGGGGTGCGCCTGGCATTGTTAACGATAGTCAGCGATGCGCCACAGTCGATCTGTTGTGTTTGCTTTGTGGTCAAGCGGTTGTTCCGTAAGTATTCGTAGCAAGGAACGAGAAATCACACTTCAAAACCATTGTAGAAGGACAAGGTCATATGTGCAAACGTGATGCCGACTTCCTCCGTTCAACCTGAAAAACGGAACTTGATACCAAAAGCTGTGCGGTGATGGGTCGGTGTCTTGCGGCTTCGTGCAACGCTGTATCCCCCTGGTCGTCTTGCATATCGATGAGTGGTGCAACGGCCAGTTTGCGAAACACCTTCGTCTCAAACCCAGGACTCATAAGGCTCCCTGCAAGCTCGTGGAGAGGACTCCGCTGATTGTTGTCCACTAGTACACATCGTCTCTCTGTGTCTACAACCCACGGTCGCTCCATGCCATAGCTTATGAATGCCTCCAGCAAGTACCAGTGCTCGTGTTCGGCTGCATAGTGGAAGGGTGTTTTACCGCCCGATTGTTTAACTCCGAGCAACTGTGGAACGCGGTCTAATACCCGTTTGAATATGCTAACTCCATGGACACTGTTCCACTCGGGTCTGGAGGCGGCGGCGTGGGCAATTGTTTTGTTGGATTCATTTTTCGTGATGTCTATGCCAGGAATGCTGAGGAGAACCTCCGCGATCTCGACTTGGCCTTCGTCTATTGCTGCATACAGGGGGTACCCTGGACTGTTGAGCACTGAAGGAACAGCAATACGACGAATGAGGTCTCGGATGTCAGCCTTGTTGAACGTAGTAATGCATGCTTCAAGAAGACACGATGTGTCTTCGTCTTCCAAGATACTGGGGTCCGCACCCAGATCCAGCAGAGCTGTCGCAAGCACTGCAAAGCCTCGAGTTATGGCATAATAAAGTGGAAGGTTGCCATCGACACGCTCGTTGACCCGTTCAGGTGAGAGGAACAACTGAAGAATCTCGACTCCTTCATGAGAGTTCATCGAGTCAGTATCCAATATCTGTGCGATCGCCACTTCACATATTTTGGTCTTCTGCTCATCGGACATATGCTTCATTATGACTGGTATGATGCTACCGTTGCCAGCCGCGATTGCCGCAATGACGGGATGCGCGTCATCAACCTCTAATTTCGCCAATTCCGCGTCGTCGATGATTCTTTCAACGAGGTCTAGGTGCTCAGCGAAAGCACTGCAGACGCTCAAGCCCTGCAATGCCCCCGCCTTCGACATCCCCAAGTCTAAGAAAATACGTGCGGTCTCCACTTTCCCCATGGTACATGCAACCATCAACGAAGACATTCCTTGCTCGTAGCTACCGTCAGAATATGTGTCTTGGTTACATTTCAGAGCCTTCTCGCGCATCACAATGTCCCTGATGATCTCACGACCCCTTTCACATGATTCAAAAGCGCTTGTTCTAGTTAAGTACGCGCTAATTCTGGCATAACTTGTCTGGACGCTGGCGCCTAACTTCAAAATATAGCCTGTCGTCTCTACCAAGCCTGCTGCAATAGCGGAGACAAGTGGTGGTTCTTCTTCGCCGTTCATTGCATTCAAATCATCCTTTGCAAGGGCGTCGATTAATCTTGTGCCTTCCGCTGACTTCGCCCAGTCGAATGAGGAGGACATGCACGCGCTGTGCAGAGGTGTGTTGCCATCAGGGTCTTGCTCCCTACCGAAACCCTCATCTAAAAGGAGCTGGGTAACATGAACCAAGCCTGCTCGACATGCCGCATGAAGCGCAGTTGACGCCTTTTCGTCACCAAATAATTCTTTCAGGCGACCCACGGTTTCAGGGCTGTTGAAATAACTGTTCGTGCAGGCCTTGTCTAACACGGAAGACATGTTAGCGTGTTTTTTAGCATCGCACTCGTTGCAGAGGAAAAAAGCGAGAGACGGATTGTGCTGTATTGCAGTCATAAGAACGATGTCGTCCTCGTCGTTAACGGCGGTCAAAGCTTCGTGTGTAGCCATTTTCTTGATTACGGCAAGTTCACTGGCTGCGTATTCACCCGCATCCTTGCGCCCCGCGAGTACATGAAGAGCTGTACCCTCACTTTCGCAGTCTGCTGGGTCAACTCCGGCTCGAAGCAATGCATCCAGCACTTCGAAGCTCTGCCCCGCCTTTGCCGCCAAGTACAGCAGACTAGTGGTGTTGCTAATGGCTTGCGGCTGGAGAAGCTGCCCCAAAACTGTCAAGTCTTTTCCAAAAGCTGGGTTCTTCATTGCCATGAGCAGCACTTCAGAGTTGTCATCTTCAACCGTCATTCCCTGCTTCAGCAGCTCCCCCGTGACCACAGGACCACACACACGCGCTGCAATTTTCAATGCTTCGTTTCGCTTCATTGTCTCTGGTGTCACCAGCCTCACAATCACGATTCTTCCTTGCTCGCACTCGAACGCGTTTTGCCGCACTGCCTTGAGCAAGGGGGGAGCGCCTTTTTCGTCTAGTTCATCAGGGTCCATTCCACAATCATCCAGCAACGGTATCACTGCCCGCATTTGACCAGCTTCACAGGCATGGTGCAAAGAACGTTTGGCAGGCCGCGGTGGTGTTACGAAACCGCGTGCCATTTCCGCCCAACCTACGGGATGATGGTCCAGAATGCCGCCGACTGGCAGTTCCAAATCCTTAATGTCGCCAAGCCCAAGTGCAAGAATCTCGGGCCATCGAGCACCTATGCCGGACAAGTGATCCGCCAACAGGGGCTTCTCCTCCAACATGCAGCTATGATACATGCAGCGGATAGAAAGAGCAACGCGATACAGCTCCACCTCGGCGTCGTCCACGTGGTCATCTCCCAAAGTCGCTTCACGCACGTGGGGGTTTCGACGTACGGCTTCCAGGAGCTCCTTGGCTCCCTCAATGCCAACCAGATTATTTCTCAAACCGACAACTTCCAAAGGAACATTCAGCCTCACCACACGAGAAGCCATGAAAGCACCCTCGTTGCCCACGGCAAGTCCGGGACGTGCGTGAGTCTTTCTGAACTCTGCAGCAACGCACCAGAAGGGCGTTGCAGGTTTGTTACTGTCTTCTTCGGAAGGATAGCCTGCCAGTTGCATGTGAATCCGATCTTCAGTTCCTCTCTTGCCAAAGATCCGCAACCTATCGACGCGTCGCCCTACCAGGTGCCTAGCGGCTTCCAGTACCTTTCTCGAAGGCTCGCATTGCTCTTGTTGCAAAGGAATGTTGTGTGGAATTAGTGCCATTGCCGCCAAGCGACCTATTTTAGCCAGCTCATCATCAGTTTCTGTTTCGAAGCCGTTTTGGTCGACGAGGGTGTTCGCGATATACTTCAAGGAAGAGATGCGAGGACAATCTACCTCGTCATTTACGTATTTGACAAGCGTGTTGCGTTCTAGTGCAAACGTGGCTTCGTCAAACGAAACACTATTCACGCAGTGAAGGTCCAGCTTGTCGGTGCATTTCATACAAGTGTAGTACTTCTTCGTCTTGATTTCCTTGTCGCAAATCGCGCAACTATGAGCTTCAGCTGCCTCTACGTTGGCGACAGTCATGACATGATCACTCGAACAACGAGGAGCCAACAAGTTGCTGGAATCAGCGTGTACCGCTTTCACCGTCGGCGGTGCAAACTCTCCCATTTTTGGCCACTCTCCAAGTAGATATTCCGACTCGAGGATGACTTCCTTGTCCGATACCAGAGCAAACTGGAAGACCCACTTGCCGTCTTCCCACCGGATTTCCCCTACGCCTTCATTGATAGGGTAAAAAATAAGGTCGTCATCGTTCTGGTACAACCCCGTAGCTTGGCCTTCGGCGGCTACTCCTCCTGACACCTTGATCGTCTTCACACCATGCGTACCTGGTCTTCCATCAGGAGCTTCTGAAGCATACAACAGATGTTGTGGCTGTTCGTCCTCACTGACTGGTGTCATAGAACTGCGAGCTTGCTCGAAGACGTCAAGCCACTTCTCATCACACATCGGGTTGTTCCAAGCCGACGATCCTTCAATGGGGCAGCCTACAGTCGGCTCATGGAAGAATACTTGCCACTTCGATGGCACTTCACCTACCTTGTTGTGTGAGAGCGACAGTTCAAGGCACTTGTTCCCTTTGAGCGCTGCCTCAGCTTGAAACACCACAGAGGCCGCCGCCGTGGTCTTTGCCAACGGCAGCAGTCTCCTCACGAGAAGGCAGTACATCGCAGTCTCTGACACTTCTTCGAGTGTAAACAGTTGCAGGTTTTCCTTTCCAAGGATCTGGGCCTGCTCTTTGGTAAGTGCCTCCGTCACGCGAAAACACGTGTTGTTCTTGTACAAAAGTTCTGCCTCGCGCGCGAACCGAGAAAACGGTTTGACGGGCACACACGTCGTCCCATGCATCGTGAAGACTGCCGCCGCTGATTCTCCTTTAGCGAAAGCAGCCGCTACGCCTTGGTCTTCACTCGTCGACGAATACTGCGCCCAAACTAACACACGGCCTGTGTCGTACACATCACGTGA
>JAPJBO010000849.1:0-99394 GCA_030068145.1 Diplonema papillatum
CATCACACACACACACACACCACACAACACCCCACACACACACACACACACACACACACACACACACACACACACACACGCACACACACACACACACACACACACACACACACACACACACACACACACACACACACACACACACACACACACACACACACACACACACACACACACACACACACACACACACACACACACACACACACACACACACACACACACACCTAGCAAGCTTGCTTGAGCGCCTTCGGCGCGTCAAGTTGGAATCCTTACGTTTCTGAGCGAACTCCTCATATTATCCACTCGCCAAAAGCGAGGTTGGAGGGGTAAGCAAAAACTGACAAACGCAGGCCCACCGTTTGCCCCCTTTTTGTACTCCCCCTTCGAAAATGAACACGGCACCCGCCTCCCCGTTGCCCTCCCGCGAGCGCACGAACTTTACGTTCCCAGCAGCGCTCGTGGAGGCTTTCCGTCGAACCTTTGTGGCGGAGCCTGAAGATAGGAGGAACTATCTGACGGCCGACATGGAAGCGGCGTGCTCCCGGTTGTTCGGGGCATGTGATGAGCAGGCCCTCGCCCGGGCGAAAGGCGTCATCGCTGACGTCTTGAAGGTGCAGTACAGCGAGGCAAACAAGCTGTCTGCCACGCAGGTCGTTGGCGTGGTGATGGCCTTGCACGAGAAGGACCCCCGGTCGACCGCCGAGGCAGTTGCGAACAATTCGCCAGTACCCGTTCCGACGTCATCCGTCCCGCCGCCCTCCCTCGACGTCTCGCAACGTTTGGACCAGATGATGGCCCTGCTCGTCGGGCTCGCCGACAAGGTGAACCGTTTGGAAGCACAGGAAACGGCGGTCCCTGCCTCCCGAGCTCCGACCAGGATGGAGGGTTTGGGCCTCGGTGTCCAGATCACTGACGGGGAGAAGATCGCTGTCGTGACCGACGTTGGTCCTGACGGGGCCTCAATCGTGGTCCTAGGGACGTCCGTGTTCGAGGCCGTCCCCCACGAACAACTGGCGCGCTACTGGAAGTTGCTCAGTGCGACGGGGAAGGATGGGCAGGCGGGGCTGGATGAGGCGGTCAACACCGAGCCGCGAGACTGCGTGCCTCTCGCGTTGAAAGAGGTGGCGCTTAACGGAAGCACCTGGATGCCCTACGCCGACCAGGGCCCGGTTTTTCGGGATGCCCTGGTGACAGAGCTCGAGAGGCGAGCCCCAGCCGACATCCCCGGGGCGACGGCGTACGGACACGTGCTGGAACTGTCGGCGGCCTTAATAGGCGACGATCCCCTGGAGGACGTGCTCGAGCGCGCCGGCGAGATGCTCGAGTTTTGGCGTGTCCGCTCCAACCAGGGGTACGCTGCGGCCGACGCCTTCGCAGCGACGCTCGACGAAGCACCGGCTATGTCGCAACGGCTCAAGAAGGCGAGAGCAGCGGCAGAGAAGGCAGCCGAGAAGAAGACCGCAAAGGCGAAGCAGGCCCAACCAGAAGCGCGAGACGGCGCACGCCGGGCGTCCTTTCGCGGCCGTGCATACGGGAACCGCGCCTCGGGCAGCCGCGCCCCCGGCAACCGCCACTACGGCAACCACGACGGCCGTCCACGATCGACCAGCAACGGCAGCCGAAAGTCGGACAGCCGGAAGTGAGCCGGTCGACAGTGGCGGACATGACGCGGGTGCTCGTCGGAGACGCACGGGCACGCGCCGAGCTCGAGCACCAGTTGTTCCTGGTTCGCGACGGCCACGAGTTGGGCCGGATGCTGAAGGAGCGGATTCCTCCCGATTCGGCGCACCTTTTTGCGACTGGACAGCGGTCTACGTCAGAAGCCGAGCGGCTGGTGGCGCAGTTTCGAAGCTTCGTCGAGGAGGAGGCACCGGACACGCCGGTCGATACCGCACTCGTGCGTTTTGTTTGGAGTCGACTCGGGAGCGCAAAGCCGGCCACCGTTCGCAACTATCTGTCCCGCCTGATGACAGCTCTCGCCGATCGCGGCGTGAGGGGCGTGAGGACTCGTGCGGTGCAACAGACGTCAAAAGCCTTGCAGAGGCTGTCGGTCATGGTCCGACCACGTCAAGCGCTACCGTTGAGGCTCGAGGAGGTTCGAGAAGTCGTCGCAAAACTGGAAGCGAAAAGGCAAACCCGCGAGGCGGCGATGGTGGCGACGGTCTGGTTGTCTCGCGCTCGGGTTCCCGATGTGCGAGTCCTGACGGCAGGGGACGTAACCGAAGTCGAGAACGCCGGGGCCGTGGATGCCGAGGCGGTTGGCCTCCAGATATACCTGAAGGAGAAGCAGGCGAAGGCCCATTCGCCGCCCGAGTACCTGCCACCGGGTCCACTAACCGCGAGGTTAGTACGTCTGGCGCGACAGACGCGGTCGGGCCCGCTTTTCGCAGATACACAGGCGTCGTATCAACGTTCGCTGCAACGGATCCGGGAAGCAATGCCCCACGGAGCCGCGATGCACAGTTTCCGAAGGGGCGCCACACAAGAGCTGGAAAGGAGCGGAGTCGATCGCGATGGCCTTCAGACGTGAGGGACAAGCCACTGACCCTCGCACCCCTTCAATAGCGCAGAAAGACGACGCCATCATGCGACGCGTGCTATTTGGTGTAGCAGGTGCGGACTACGACCTGCCGAGGGGCGACCTTGATGAGATCCTCGAGAAGATCTACAACGGCCTCGTACCGCAGGTCGGCTCTTTGGTAACCGCAACCGTCTTGACGCCCACCCGCCGTTCTGATGGCCACCGCAACGATCCGCGCGCGGAACTCGACGACTTTCCAACGGGCGTCGTGCGCCTAAACGTGCTCAGTCGCATGATGAGAGAACTTGGTCGCGATCCCTCGATTCTGGACATGTTGTCAGGCAGTGTGTCCTTTAAGGCAGCCGTACTGATGTCGCTCCCGCTGCCCGGTTCACTCACGAACTTAGCTGCCCAACACGTTCAGAAGTGCCTCGATCACGGGGTCGCCGATAAGAAGAAAAGGAAAGAACCCGTTCGGGCAGTGGTTTCACTGTTCGATGTTCCGAAGAAAGATCCGCTGGTCCGCAGGCTGATCGTCGACGGTCGGCCCGTGAATCAAGCGATGTCGAAACCACCACGTTTCAAGCTCCCTGATCCACTCTCGCTGAATCGCCTGATACTGTCGAAATACACATGGGCCGCAAAAATCGACTTTCGCGGCTACTTTCATCAATTCCCGCTGGACGAGTACGTGAGCTCGTATTTTATTTTCCGTGTTGGTAACTCGTGGTATCGTTGGAAGAGGATGCCCATGGGTTGGGCTTGGGCGCCTGTCATTGCGCAGCAGTCTACGGAGGCCCTGATGGGCGCCGCATTGGCGGATGGCGCGGCGTGCTACGATGACGTCATCGTTCTTGGCACCTCGCGCGAGGAGTGTTCGGACAGAGTCCAATACGTTTTGGATCGATGCAGGCGCGCTGACGTCGAGATCAACGCCAGCAAGAGCGTTATCACCCCGCAACGGCGCATCGAGTACTTGGGAATAGAGTGGGACTTGGTGCACCGGCTCTTCCGTATCCCGGAGGCGTGGTGCAGGCTTGTAAGAGACAAGATCCTATCCTTGTTGGCGTTACGGTTTGTGACCGTTCGGCAAGCATGGTTCGTTGTAGGCTGCCTCGTCTGGGTCTCCTATGCTACGGGCACCTGGCTGTGCTCGTATGGCGGAGTTTTGGATTGGGTACGACTGACGGCGACTCGCGTGGCAAACTCGCGGCTATCCTGGGATTCTGCGATGCGGCTCGAGGTGATACACTACGTTTTGTCGGAGTTCTGCAGCGGCATGATTGGTTGCCCCCTAGGCTTGCTCCTCGTGACCTATTTGACACAGTCGTTTGGACTGATGCGAGCACCACCGGGTGGGGTGTATGTTTTAACACCGCGTCTGGACTGCACGGGGCACAATGGGGCTCGTGGTCGTCGCAGGATGATATTTTCCACCTCGAACTGCGGACAGCCCTGAAAGGCATCTTGCGCGCACGTGCGCTTGGCACCAGGTCTCTGCTGCTCGTGACTGATAACGAAGCAGTGTATTATGTGCTCGCAAAGGGGCACTCTTCCACGCGTCTGGCAAACCAACTGGTTGCCCGTTATGAACAGATTATCTCCTCCTTTGAGTCCTTCCGTGTTGCTTGGATCTCTACTGACCGCATGCCCGCAGACGAGTACTCCAGAAGAGGAGGGAGTGGCGAGGACAGTTTCGGAGCCTGCCATCAGGGGATTGTCAGGCACCAGGGACTCTTCAAGGCGGACCTCAGCGTCATCAAAATGAGGGACGTATGAGTAGTTCGCACGGAGTTTCCACCGTTTGCCCCCTTTTTGTACTCCCCCTTCGAATCCCTTCGTTCCGTCTCTGACGGCCCTCTTTTTTACCTGTATGTTCTTCCCCATTCATCTGTTCCCACCTTTTTCCCGTGACTTCGACGGATGCCTCTCCTTTTGCTCTGCTGCAAAAACAGCTCGGAGCAATAGCGGAACAGCCAAGAACGGAGCCACATGCGTTCTATCGACTTCCTAGGAATAGCGAAGAAACAGAAGGGATTCCAACCTAGCAAGCTTGCTTGAGCGCCTTCGGCGCGTCAAGTTGGAATCCTTACGTTTCTGAGCGAACTCCTCATATTATCCACTCGCCAAAAGCGAGGTTGGAGGGGTAAGCAAAAACTGACAAACGCAGGCCCACCGTTTGCCCCCTTTTTGTACTCCCCCTTCGAATCCCTTCGTTCCGTCTCTGACGGCCCTCTTTTTTACCTGTATGTTCTTCCCCATTCATCTGTTCCCCACCTTTTTCCCGTGACTTCGACGGATGCCTCTCCTTTTGCTCTGCTGCAAAAACAGCTCGGAGATAGCGGAACAGCCAAGAACGGAGCCACATGCGTTCTATCGACTTCCTAGGAATAGCGAAGAAACAGAAGGGATTCCAACACACACACACACACACACACACACACACACACACACACACACACACACACACACACACACCCACACACACACACACACACACACACACACACACACACACCCACACACACACACACACACACACACACACACACACACACACACACACACACACACACACACACACACACACACACACACACACACACACACATACTAGCAAGCTTGCTTGAGCGCCGAAGGCGCGTCTAGTGGAATCCCATTTCCGTTTCCACCATTTGACGTACGCGATGCCTCCTATTTCCACTCTCTAAGAGGTTGGACAGGGGTAGTATTACGCAAACATCCAGGCCGTTTCCCTCTCCGCTGTTTGTACTCCCCCTTCCCCCTTTCCCGTGTGCCGCCCACGCGGCCCTCTTCTCCTTGTATTGCCGGCCGGCCGCTTTTCTTCGATAACGGTGCTTTATCCTTTTCCCGCCTTTTAGTCCTGAGTTCTCCCACTGCGAACCATGCCACAAGCGGTCCAGAAGCTCGAAGGACCAGAAACGGAAAGAAAGGGATTCCACACACACACACACACACACACACACACACACACACACACACACACACACACACACACACACACACACACACACACACACACACACACACACACACACACACACACACACACACACACACACACACACACACACACACACACACACACACACACACACACACACACACACACACACACACACACACACACACACACACACACACACACACACACACACACACACACACACACACACACACACACACACACACACACACACACACAGGGGGGAAAAAGCCACATAGCACAAACTCATACTTGACAAAGATGAACGCGGACAACCTCCACGCGGTCCCCCTGGGTCCCGAAGCAGCTGCATCGGGAAGCAGAACGTCCGCGACAGTGCGTGTGGTGCACCTGCCGACGTTCAAGCAGTTCTCGCTGCAGTTGGACGGGCTGAAGGGCAAGGCAGGGGCGTACGAATCTGTCATCGAGCAGATCGGGTGGACGGGAGCGCGTGTCAGAATGCGGCGCGGCATGGCCATGATCGAGGCTCCGACACCACCACCGGCGCAGCGAGTACGCGTCGGCGACGAGGAGGCAGACATCGTCGACCTCGAAGAGCTGGAGAAGCAGCAGCGCGAAGAGCAGAAGAAGGAGAGGGTGCGCAGCCTCGAGCAGCAAATCGAGGGCCTCTCCGCGGCACACTCGCCTAAGCGCCTCCCGGACAACAACGCCCCGAGAGGGCCGACTTACTCAAAGGCGGAGTTCGTCGCAGAGTTTGGGAGAAAAGAGGCCGAGAGGGAGTGGCGCATGGCTCTGAGGGCGCATACTGAGGGCCGAAAGAAGCAACTCGCGCGGCTACGGGCCTTGCTGGGTGAGCTGCAGCCGAAGGCCGAAACAACGGGCGACGCCGACATGCAGGACAGAGAGGAAACCACCCGCGCCGGAGACGAGACCAGAAACGCTTGGCAAGCATGGGCTCAGCAGCAGCAGCAGCAGCGGGTGACGTGGGAAAAGGCGCGAGCTGAAGCCCGAGCCTCCTGGGAGGCGATGTACGAGAAGCGGCTCCAAAACTGGGCCGAGGCCCAGGTTTGTATTGCCACGCAGCGCGAGGAAGCAGCGCTCGTGCGCCAAATGGAGTGGATGGCCGAAGTGGAGAGGAAGCTCGCTGTCTTCGAAACAGAGATGTGTGCCCGGGTGGAGTCACTACTCCCAAGCGTAACCGCAGACGCCGGGCGGGCACCAACCCCTCCAGCAGCAGATGCGCGAGCACCAGCGCAGCCAAGCCCGAACAAGAAGGGAAAGAAAGCCGAGGCGAAGGCAAAGAAGGAAGCCGCCGAGAAGGAATTCGCAGAGCAGCTCAAACAGCTCAACCAAGCCACTAACAGAGCGGAGGCCGAGCCGAAATCAAGTGGTACCGAGCAGGAGTCGAGCGGTGTCGAGCCGAATGCACACGGAGCCGAAACGAAAGCAACCGACGTCGAGCCGAAAGCAAAAGCAGCGAAAGGGGCCAAGCAGCAGACCCTCAAAGGGATGCTCAAGGGGAACCGGTACAACCCGCTGGAAAGCTAGGTCGCGGGGCGCCCCGGAGAAAGCTCGGTGGCTAGTAATCAATCAGCTAGCGATCAACGCACCAGGGCAACCCGGGGCGCCGAACGACCTACAAACAATTCAAATGTGCGATGCTCTTGGACTGCGGAAGCGACCAACAACCCGACGCCAGCGGAAAGCGGCGACCGGTTGCTAGACAAGGCAGCAGCAGTTCTCGGAGCCAGACGTGAAGTGGTAGGGAAGGACGGAAATTGCCAGTATCAGGCACTGATTCGCGGTGGCAGGCTGAACCTCACGGCTGCCGCCTTGCGACAGAAGGTCACCCGGCAACTCCGAACGAACCCACCAACGCCTTTTGTCCCTGAGACCCCGAAATCATTTGCAGACTACCTCTTCGAAGCTGCAAGCGACGGGGTGTATGGGGACCACTATACTCTCCAAGCTGCCGCAGAAGTTTTAAAGGCGAGCGTGTGGGTTCTATCGACACGGAACTTGACGCAGCTTCGGTGCGAAGGAAGAGCTGCGAGGGCAACCCGAGTCGTCGTCCTGACGTATCGACCCGAGCATTACGACGCGCTCGCTCTGCCGCACAGGGTGCTGCAGAAGATTTCTGCGCTGGAAGTGGGGACGTCGACGATATCGCTGCGGCAGCTCGGAGCAGAGACTGTCGCGCCAGCCCCGCGGGGGGGAGTGGCAGGGCCCCGAGGAGAAGTGGTCCTGGCGACAACAAATCTCGGGTCGTTGAACTCAAGGTGTCACAGTGTGGCGACACTGCCAGCGGACATCATTGCGTTACAGGAAACTCGAGCTGGGCCGGAAGTGAAACGAACCAGCGAGTTCTACCTCGGGGCATATGGCGTGAGATGCCACTGGGGGGAGGATGTACCGGTGGTCGTAGGAGCGAGCGGAATTGGGCAGCGCGTGCCGGGAGGGGCGGCAGTGACCACGAAAAGCAACATGGTAGCGACGGTAGCCCGACCCTCAACTGAGCTGGAAAGAGAGCTCTTTCGCAGTACGCGAGTCGCGCACGCAGTAGTAGCGACGGGGAACGCGCGTGCGACTATACACGTGATATCAGTATATGCGCATGTCGGGAAAGATTCGGAAGCCGTGAGGGAGCGCGAAAAACTCCTGGCCGGTGTGTTCGAGATGGCGGCGGGGCTGGGGCAGGTACCCGTTGTCATAATGGGGGACTTCAACACCGAGACTAGAGATAGCCCAGCTCTCGAAGCGGCCTGCGGAAGCGGTGGATGGATTGATTCGGCGGCTGTCATGGCGAGGGCGCATTCACAAGCCGCCCCGGCTACCTGTTGGGCCGGGGAGGGTGGCTCGCGTATCGACATGTGCTTCCTGAACCGAACAGCGGCGCCGGCGCTAGTAGCAGTGGTCACCGCAAAGAAGGGCCAATATGACATCCCCACCCATTGCCCGGTGTTTGTCACCCTAAGTCTGGAAGTGTTTACACAGTCAGACCCAACCGCTTGGATCCCGGCACCTTTTCCGAGGAAGCTGCCCCTGCTCTCGCCGGAGAAGAAGGAAGCGGTACTCGAGGCGGCTCTACGACGGAAGGAGGAGAAGACTGGAGTGACAGGCGCATATCAAAACGCAACGGTAGTAGCTGAAACCTACTTGCTCGAACTGCATGGCGATCCCAGACAGCCGGACGCATTGCGGGGTTGCAAAGGACGAACAGGTGGGTTTCAACAGAAGATGCAGCAGGTCTCAGCCAGGCAGGCATGTTCGACGAGAGGAGCGCTTGACTGGGCAGCAAAGCAACGCGACAAGGTCATCGGCCTGCTCCGGACCACCATCTCCGAGACGCGACGGAGGCTTGAAAATAAATCGGTGGGCGGCCGTACTTTCGCAGAACAAAGAGCGAGAGATGCTTTACTGAGGACGGCGGGGAGGACGCAGCCACTAGGAGTCCGCCTAGGCCAGATAAGTGGAAGCCAACAAGAGCTCGAGCAGCTAATGGAAACCCTCATCGAACTAGAAGGAACCCAGCGAGATGCAATCAATTCCCTCAAGCAACAGCGGTGCCGCGCCTGGAAGGAACGAATGCAGAACGAGTGGAATGGACCTGGGAGAGGCGAGGTATACCGGTACCTGGCTGGGGGCCGGAGTAGACCACTCGCCATGCTCAGACGGAAAGACGGGACACTGACGGCTTGTTGCACCGAGATAGACAGGATGTTGAGAAGCGACGACGCGTGGGGAGGGATCTTTTGCAAATACGCTGGGACCCCCGAACCAAGATGGGATACCTTTAAAATCCACTACGCGCGCTTCTTCCCTGCACGGCAAGCGATGCCGCACGGGCCCATCACGACAGCGGACCTGAAGGCGGCACTGGCAAAGATGAAGAAAACGTCGTCACCTGGGCTCCATGGGTGGCGCGTATACGAATTGCAGCAACTGCCGCCACAGGTTCTAGAACTCATGGCGGACGCAATGAACAGCGTCGAACGTGAAGGGGAGTGGCCAGCCCCGCTGATGCACGCAATCATCCATCTGCTCCCCAAACCAGAGAGCACTGGAGACCCGCTGTCCCAGCGCCCAATAACAATAACTCCAGTCTTGTACAGGATATGGGCCTCGATACGGGCGCGGGATGCATTGGAGTGGATGGACGCCATAGCGCCCAGTGGGCTACACGGTTGCCGCAAACAACACGGAACCGATGATCTCGTCTGGCACCTCGCCGCACTCATCGAGGAAGCCCATATAACGAAACAGCCGCTCTACGGTCTGGCGCTGGACTTCCAGAAGTGCTTCGACTCAGTTCCTGCGGAGATAGCGTTTAAGCTCGCCGAAGAATTGGGATTCCATCCAACGGTCCTCAAAACTCTGCGGGCCGCATATGCCAACATGCAGCGCCACTTCCGTGTTGGGAACAGCATTGGAGAAGGTTTCGTACCCACAAACGGGATCATGCAGGGGTGCCCAATCAGCGTGGTGCTGATAAACGTGTTGATCAGTGTGTGGATGAGACACATCGCTGGCATCGAAGCGGCGATTCCTCTATCCTACGTCGACGACCTATATGCATTGCTGAAGAGCTGTGCGAGCTTAAAAGAGGCAGTTCGACGGTCGAGCGAGTTCGCAGGGCTGACGGGAATGCGAGTCTGTGCGCAAAAGAAGTCCTTTTGCTTCACCACAGCACGCGGAGCCTGTGAGCCAGTGCAATATACAGAGCTCGATGGGGCGTTGCAGCCGTCGGCACCACCGGTGATGCTCGCCAGACGGTTGGAGTTTGACGCATTGGGAGTAATGCTATCCACGAGGCCTCTCCCGCCGAGCAAGCAGCTCACCCCCTCGAGCAGGATCGCACAACGGAACGCAGATGCTGAGGCGGTCCTAAGGAGAGCCGCCTCCCTCCCACTTCCTGCACAAGCGAGGGACCTGGCGACCAGCATGGCAGCCGGCGCAAAAAGGTACTATGGTGCAGCAGTAACGGCCATAGGGAAGACGGACGCTACGCGGTTGAGGAGGCTCTTCACCGCAGCAGTATGGACGGGCGGTCCCCGCCGAGCACAGGAAGCCGTGCTACACATCTTGCATCACGGGCACAGGCTGGACCCCTACGTAGTGCCCCAATACCGAAGGGTCACGACGTGGGCTGAGCAGAGCAAGAAGTGGGAACACGTCCGGAGACTGGCGCGAGTGTCGTGGCAGCGAGATGGCGAGCTAGCACAGGTACGAGGGCCGTTTGCGTTTTTCAAGGACGCCTTGGAGGACATAGGTTGGCGGTGGACGGGCCCGACGACAATCGCGTACGAAAACGAAGCCGGCGAGACGGTGACCCACGATGCAGCACAAATGGGCAACACGAAGCTTCTTCAGCACGACGTACGACATGCGACGCGCCTCCGGGAGATGAGGAAGCTGGCAGCAAGGAGACCGGCGGACTTTGACGGAGCGCAGCACGGCATCGACACGTGGGCTACGAGGCACCTGCTGGAAAAGCGGGAAACGCCGCTGACCGCTTACCAAGCAGGAATGCTCCGGACGGTCATTGCGGGGGCCACACCGGCCACGGGGCGAACCGGGCTAGAGGTGACATGCAAGTACTGCGGCACGCAGGAAAGAGAGACTGTCGAACACCTTTTCTGGAGATGCATGGCGTGGACACAAATACGGTCGGAATATGCTGACCTGGAGGACATCCAAAGCAGTTGGCCGCCGTGTTTACGCCTTTGTGGAGTCGTTCCTCTCTGCCCCCGAGCTCCACTCGAAAATCCGCTACCTGCTGACGAACACCAACGCCTCCGCATTATAGAGAGACTGCAGACGTTCTTTGTTGCGGTACTGGTAGCCAGACAGGAAACAGACAATATGCTGGACCGAGCCCCGCGACACCACCGAACGTTGGAGTATCCGCGGGGGTGGGTCCCAACAGCCCCCCGGGTTTTGAGCGTGACGGACGTCCCACACGCCGCAACCACCTCAAAGTGGAAATATGGCCCAGGTCTCTGGACAGCCTTCACGGGCTGGCTAAAAACACTCAGGTGGGCACCCCCAGGGCAGGAGACTGGAATCAGCTATATGGAGCTAGCTGTAGCCTTCGAGCTGGAAGCGGGGATCAAGCTGCCCCCGGTGAAGAATCGGTTCTACGCCCCACCGCCAGAAATTCCAAGAGGGAAGCAAACTGCAGCACGGGACACGCTTCCGGACGAGGAAACCGCGGACGAGATTGCAGTATACTTCGATGGCGGAGCGCGCGGGAACGGCACCGTTTTTGCAGTAGCGGGAGCAGGGGCAGTACTGTACCGAAATGGCAGAAAAGAAGCTGAGATGGTGCTGCCCCTGCCGAACGTGCGGACGAATAACGTAGCGGAATATGAAGGACTTCTGGCGAGCCTGGAACTCCTCCAGCAGGCACGAACCGAACAAGGAGCGCGTTGCGTAGTCCGAGGCGACTCGGCCCTCGCGGTGGGCCAGGTGACAGGGCAGACGGGCTGCTCGGAGCAGCTAAGGCCAATGCTCACCCGGGCAAAAGCGCTCCTATGTGAGATCCAACGACGGATGCAGGTAGTAGTGCAACATGTTCGGCGGGAGAGCAACAGCGATGCTGACGCGTTGAGCAACGCGGCGATGGACGTGGTGCAGCGGAACCGCCCACCCCGGCGGGTACAGATGCAGATGCTGCAACAGGTACAGACATCACTTCTGGGAAAGGCACTGAGCCTCATAGAGCTGGGGAGCGCCTACACAAAAGTGGCGAAGCAGCCGTGGCACTTTGGGTTCGACGCGCCAACAACGGTCCTAACATCGCTTGGAGGAACGGTTGTGCGGGGAATATCGTGCAGGGCGAAGATCTCGCAAGCTGCCGAGGATGTCATCCTGAGGATCCGTGAGCACGTGCAGAGCCGCCCTCCCTCAACGGAGGAGACGCCGCTTTTCCCGCAGTACCTAGCATGGGCCGCGACGTACCAACCAGAGGAGGTGTACCCCATGGGATGGTTGCGAGCATGGGCCGGCCGGGCGAGACCGCAAAAGCCTGAGGATCCCCGCGGAGAGCGAAAACGAAGGGAGGCACCGCGGAACCCGGTTAGACCGCTAAACGCGGAAGGCCTGCACGAACGGCCGATAGGGCGAGCAACGAGGAAGACGAGCGAGCGACGCAGCGAACGGAGCCCGCGACCAAAAACCGAACACTGCCAACTCCATGAACAGGAGCAGCGCCGAGAGAGTCGAAACGAAGCGTCGCGCGGCCTCAGGCACCACCCGGGCTCGCAGGAGACACCGGGCCCCCACCAGCGGCCGGGCGGGGCGTCGGCCGTAACCTAGAAGGGTGCCATGCGTGGACACACTCTCGCTAAGGGGGGCGCCACGTTAAAACGAGTCCGCGACACACACACACACACACACACACACACCACACACACACACACACACACACACACACACACACACACACACACACACACACACACACACACACACACACACACACACACACACACACACACACACACACACACACACACACACACACACACACACACACACACGACGACAAAACCCACCTAGTCAACGATTCACCCGTCAATGAGACGGAATGTCAATGCGACCACACGATGTACAAAGCATGACGCCCCGCGCTGCTCCACGTGTACGAGAAGGGGAATACCCCCCGGACACCTGCTGTAGTCAGCAACATGCAAATCACGAAGAAGGAAGCCAATGCCAGTCGAGGTTACAGTTCCGTGTACGTCGCAACCACCACGAGCGGCCGGCTGGTGCATCGGCAGTAACGTAAGTGCATTGCGCAACTGGTTACCCACTACTGAGATCGCACACACAAACACCCGCGGTGCTCTTTTGCTTACGGACGGAGGACGTGTTTGTGCTGACAAAGTCAGGCGCGAGCTGCGTTTGGACACTGCGCCTCTAGGTGAAGACATGTCAAAACAGATCAATGTTTGCTGTGAATTTGAACCAGAGTTTCCTCAGAAGGCGCACCTCTCCGTCCGGTCCAAGGGGTTGACATGCAATGTTAGGGTGAATGAGAGCCATCACCAAAAGCGGCGTTTTTCGTATAAGCACCTGCTTTGTAGGAAATACTTGAAGAGGCTGCCAGCTGCAAAAGATCAATGGAAGTAAATGTGCTGTAGCCCACACGAAACACAGGTGAATCTGGGTTCAGTGGCGGGCGTCAGCGTTAAACAAAAAAAGACCCACTTTGTAGTTGCGTTGTTTCTCCTCTAGCCTCCTTCGTAAGCACAAGGATCCCCAGAGGACGAGTGACAATACTCGAGGGCTGCCAACCCAAGCGTAAACGACGAGGGCAAAGTTGCTCGAGGAAACGTCATCATCAGCCGCGGTTCGTGACGGGTTCACATCTCCCCTCCTAACCGCCTTAAACTTGTGTAACGCACCATAGATTGATCGCCCGTTGCGTTTTGTTAGAAAAGAATGCCCAAGCACGAAATTGTTAGAGATTTCATTTTCCATTTTGCCCCCTTCCATTTTCTTGTGTACTAGAACTGAGCGACTCATGCCAGCAATGAGTCAACGTGGCTCGTCGGGAAAATGCCACCCTCTGTGGATACCCCATTCCAGGAGACTTACCTCGATGCCAGTTGTGTCCCCAAGCAGCTTGCGCCACGTTCCGGATAGCACAGGTTTGAGCATCTATTTGGTATCGGAAGGTAGGTGCGAGATCAGGCAAACCTTGTGCGCTGGCTTCGTTTAACCGTGAGTCTAATAAACAGGGCCTACCCCTCATGCTCGTTTTTTTCATTCCATCAACCACAGTGGCAGTACTTATCGTCACCGTTTCGGCCACCGCGACCTTAGCGTGACAACATCCGTTGGCCACCCACCTTTTAAGCCATTGATACTGATAATCCGGTACGTCGTTTACCGTGATGAAGAAGTGAAAGTGCAAGTCCCAACACCGAAAACACTCTCCCCCCTCGACTGTACAACCGCGGAGCGGACTTCGAAACTAAACATGAAACAAACACGATCTTTCAGGCACTCCACGCAAAGAACTCACAAGAAGATACACTTCGGTGTTCACTAAGTTCGTAAACACAAACTTCAAAACCTCTGGTTTTAAAACACACACACACACACACACACACACACACCCACAAGTAGAACAACTCAGAAGTAAACTCTCAGAGTTGAAAAAAAAAAAAAGAACTCAAATCTTTTAAAACACACACACACCACCACCTCGAAACCAAACAGAAAAAGGGGTTTCTTCGCCGCACTCTCGCGCCAGGGTTTTCTTGACAAAAAGCAGCCCTTTCTTCCTCCTTTTTTTTAAAAGACACAATGGCCGAACAGGTGATCGCGAAGGTTCTCACCGCCCTTGCCGAGGAGACTGACGCGGCTATCGCGGAGCAGGAGAGCGCCGTCGAGCCGACGTTCTACGACGCGCTCGCAGTGCCGCGGATCTCGATCCTCGAACTCCTTCGCCGGTGGATGAAGTTCAGCGGCGCGCCGAACGAGGTGCTTGTGATGGCCGTGATCCTGATCGACCGTGCTGTCGCGCAGGGCGTTCGCGTGAGGTCCGTGTCGATGCACCGGATCCTCCTCGCCGCCCTCGTGGTCGCCACCAAGAACCACGTCGACCGCGTCTTCTGCAACCAGCACTACGCCAAGGTCGGCGGCGTCGACCCCAAGGAGCTCTTCCGCCTGGAGAGCTCGTTCCTCAACGACATCGAGTGGAACACCTTCATCACCCCCGAAGCCTTCGACGGCGTGTGCAAGGCCTTCAGCCGAAAGATGAAGAAGTCCTCCGTCCGCTCTTCCTCGAAAGTCTCCTCCACGTCATCCTCGTAAAGCGCGCGCTGCCGATTCGACGAAAAAAAAAAGAACCTTTTTTTTGGAATGTACCAATTATTGATTGATGCAGGAAAAAAAAAAAAAAAGGTTTTATTTAATAAGTCAAAGCAACGACAACACCGACACGAGCGACGAAGAGGAGAGAGAGGGGGGGGGGGGGGGGCAACAAAGAAGAAAGCTGACCGATGGTGATGGCCCCGAGCGTGTGCGCCCTCCTTCCCTACACTGCGTTTCGTCTGCGGTGTATTGGACCGGGGGTGCGCCTCTCCGAGCTACAAAATCGGTTCATTGTTCTTCTTTCTTCCTTTTTTTTTTCTTTTGGACATTCCCCTGCAATGCCGCGGATCGAAGAAAAGAAAAAAAAGAGAGATAACAAACTACCGTGAAAAAAAAAATGTCGAGAAAAGTGACCAGTGAAGCGTCCCTTCACGAAAGAATTGGGTTTCGCCTTTCCACCATCGAATCGATGCATGTTCTCTTCGGAAGCTGGCGCCCTTTTAGTCGAAGGGGATAAACGCCTGGCGGCTTGTGGAGAACTGCGGGGAAAGGGGGGGGGGGATCGAAACACGGTAAAAACTTTAACTCTAGAAAAAAGAAGGACCAAACAAGAAATCCACGCATTTTTCCGAAACAGAAGAAGAAAAAGAAAAGACAAAGTAAATAACGAAGGAACAAGAATTTCGCAGTGTGCCAGCGGGGGTTGGGGTCGGGTGGGGGGTTGGGTAAGAGAAAGTCGTCGTGAAAAGACAGGTACCGCGGGAAAAGTAAAATTGGGAGGGTAGAAATGGGGGGGACAAAAAATCGAGTAAAAAAAAAAGAGCAACCCTCGCCATCAATGGTGTGAAATACCGGGGAATCGGAGGAGGAAAAAGAAAGAAGGAGGGGGGGTTGGATTCGGAAAAAAAAGAAAGAAAAGAAAATGCAAGCAAAACAAAAAAAGGGGGGGAAAACAAACGAGGGATGGGGGGGGGGGGGGGGGGGAGACCAAGGTGGCGACCATGGGTCAACACCAACAAAAAACTTTCAACCTAAAAAAGCAATCAATCGAAAAGCCCCATCACCCGTTTTGGCACCTGCGCAGCTCGATTTTCCTGATCACCCGTTTACCTTACCACAGCCAGGTTCTGCGGGTTTCGCGCCGAAGGGAAAGGGGAGAAAGGAGTCTTTCTGAGAACCGGCAAGATCTTTCGCCGTATTTTCCCGGCTCCTCTTTCATCCCCCCTTTCGCTTCAAGGTGGTGCGCGCGAACCCCGTCCGAACCCGACAGATGTGTAGCATTCACTGGTCAAAATGAACCGCGTTTCTTTTTTGAAGAACACGCTTTGGTGGAACGAAGACCGAATTAAAGAGTACCGAGCGAGAGAACGTAGTAAAAAAAAGTAAAAAGAAGTGAAGAGGAGAGCGGTTGCAACGAGGCACAGGGAAGGAAAATCAGGGGAGGCTGGAACGATTCGAACAGGCTGCCCCTTGACACCTGCCTTTAATAACCTCCGGCGAGTCTGAAAGCACTGCCCGAAAGGCGAACCGAGAGGGAAAGGTACATCGAAAGGGGACCACCCGGCCCGTCTTCTCCCCCTAACCTTTCCGCCCTTTGCTGTTTCTCCCGCCTTCCTCCTCCCCGCGTGGCCGCCAGCGGCGCTACCTTTGGCCCCACGCCCGTCAATGCAAAGCGGTAAAATCAAACAGGGGGGGGGACTGCAGTCGTCAACACGCCTACCCCCCCTCCGTGGTGTCCTGAAGGAGCCGAAAACCTTTTTTTTTTTTGTTTTTTTTTTTTTTGCCTCCTTCCACGAGGACTCATCCAACAAGCGCTCGGGAGGAAGGGGGATGCGCACGGCCTTTTTCTTCTTTTTCTGTTCTTCTTTTTAGCCTTGGAATCCAAGGTAGGAGAGGAACGCCATCCATCCCCCTGCACCCCCAGACCCCTCCCCTCCGTGGGGACGCAAAGGAAAGAAGAAAGAAGAAAGAAGAACGTTCGCTTGATCGCAAGTTCTCAGAGAAACATACAATGAACAACCCCTCAAGTTAAGCCCGCCACTGGCGGTTTCTCAAAAAAAAAAAAAATCAATATTGTTCCCTTTTTAAAAACTTTCACTCTAAAAAAAAAAAAAAAGAAGAAAGCGCAATAACAGAGAACGAAGGTGTAGTAAGTTTTACGACTGACGGTACGAATAAAGGGAACAACGGGCGATACGCCAGAAATTTTGAACGCGTGGTCCTTTTCCAGCCCCCTCTCACCCCCCTTGGCACCAGGATGCATTCTTCTCGGAAGCCAGTCGTTCATCCCAGTATTGGCGGTCGTCTGGAGGAGAAGTTTGGATACGTTCGACCTTAACAAAAGCCGGGGTTTGCCTTAAAACAGCACCGAAGAAGTGTTGGAAACCCCCCGCGGTAGGCAGCTCGACGCAGGCCAGAAGGCGGGAGGGGGTGGTGCTGGCACACAGGAAAGCGTTTTCCCAACAACAAAGCCAAAAAAATAAGAAGAAAAAATAGCAAACGAAAATCGTTGTGGTTTATCGTCAAACCCGTCATCCTACAAATGGGTTCTGGTGCGTGGCTGTAGGGTCCCGTGCGTCTGCGATGCATAGGTGGCAGTAGGTGCATTGGGCGGAACGGAGACGCCTCTCTACTCGCCCGTACCCGCTGACTGCAAGCCTTCAGAAGCGCGAATCCCCCTCCCCTTTTCGTGAAGAAAATCGACCGAGTTCCAGAAACGTCAAGATGTTGTGTGTTTTTTTTTTTTTTTTAGTAGTACATCTGTACTGACGGGAACATTTCCGGAACAACGGTTGCACATGAAAGAGAAAACGAAGCCAACGAAAAAGTGCTAATACAGGAACCCCCCCCAGAGAGGTTTATACCCTGTACACGCGAAGAACAAGAAACTTTTGCCTTATCATTTTCATCACCTTTGGTCAGTTGATGCTGATCGTCCGTTGCTTCGTTTATCAGTGCAAGCCCCAACTCCGGAAATGTTCTTTTTCAAATTGTGGCTGTTGTTGCTGTTGTTGTTATCGTCTGTTTTCTTCCCTCTCTTTTTTTTTTTTTTTTTTTTTTGGGAGGGAAACAAAAAGGATCCGACTCCAAATCTGTAGGTTTAACCTTCCGCTCTTGAGAGAATCTCACGCGAGTTTTAGAGTTAAAGTTCGCTTGAGTTTTGTGGGAGGCAGCGCTACGGGTGTAGTGCGGGCGTCCAGCGTCCGCGTGACTTCCTTTCCAAACCTGGCCTGGCAACTCCAATCTCCAAACCCCAAAAACCCGAACGAAAAAGAAAAAAAACACTCGCAAAGGAAGTACGCAGTGCGACTTAAAGCAAAAGAAATAATAAAAAAAAACCAAAAAAGGCGGGCTTCCTTTTTCTTTGCCTTTCTTCGGAAGAAAAATTCCCCCTGCGCCCATTAACGCGCGGGTAACTTTTGTTCCGAAAAAAATGCGGGGGAAAAAGCAACCTCGTTACAAGATTTCCGCTCCTTTTTTTTCACGAGAAGGCGGCGCGACTGAAAACAATAAATGCCTTCTGCAGGCTTTTCGTGCTTGTCAGAAGTGACTCAAAAAATCCCTTTGTTTTTTATCCCTTTCAGAACGACGCAAAAATAATAATAATGAAAAAACGGAAAGAGATTGACCTCTCTTTTCTTTTTTTTTTTTTAAAGGCAGTCGCGCACGCTTGATTTTTGAACCAAAAAGAGAACCACGTCGACGCATCAACGAGGGTACGTTTGACGGTTCTTCTCACGATTCACAAGAGGGCCAGGAGACAGGAAGGAAGGATGCGCGTACGCCGGGGCTGCGGTGAGTGATCGACGCAGGTACCGCGGCGTGGCTGGATGTGTCAGCTCACCGGGAACACGCTGAAAGTACCGTCCGGTGCTGGCTGCTACCCACATATCCCCCCTCATCCTGACGTTTTTCGTGACAGCTCGCACGGATGCAGAAACAGTGCAAGCTGGATCTTGAGGGCGCGTGCCAGCTGACTACTGGCAGCAAGGGGAATGCCCTGACACAACACCACGAGCCACGAGGGTTTCAGCAACAATACGGGGGACTCCGATGACGAAGATCACACACACACACACCCACACACCCACACACACACTTGAATTTTTCGAGGCTTTCCGGACAGACTCTCAAGCGAACTTTAGCTCTAGAAAAAAAATAAAAATGCAAAACACTTACCGTTTCGTTAAAAGTGCATAGTCATACCTACTACCCCTCAAACTACCCGCCTCACAGCCTCAATGGTCAACCGGAGACCCTAAAACACCGAACCTCTCATTAAACCACAATAAACGCTAAAAATGTAATACAACTATACAGTTACAAAAAGAGGGGGGACCTCAACAGCCACAATTTATACTCACAACCGCACCGGGGGGGTTCGAAAGGCGCGCAAGAGGGGCCCGCAGCCAGAAAGTAAAGCATGGGTAAACCCGACGGAGAAAGAGAAGAAAAATATACGGGCTCAGACAAACCAAAAAAAAAAAAAAAAAAAAGGTAAAAATAAAAATAATGCGGAAAGCGATTGTGCGGATGAGACGGACGAGAACACTGCAGGAGAGGCACGGGAGCTGAGCCACTGCTCTCCCTTTTTCGGAAGGAAACTAGCTAGTTTTGGAAGGCTAGCCGTAGTTAAAGTGTGTAAACATACCTACCCCCATACTACCCGCCTCACAGCCTCAATGGTCAACCGGAGACCCTAAAACACCGAACCTCTAAACCACCATAAACGCTAGAAAACGCCCGAAGCACACCAGTTTTCAATACCTTAAACGACTTTTGCGACAACGGCGGTCACCCGGAGACTTCAAAACCCCGGATCTTTAAGCGAACTTACACTCTCCAAACAATGTGGCACGCGTTCTGAGCGTCGCAATGCGTCGAAAAGAGTGATCAGTGGATTCATGCCTCTTGCTGTCCTGATGTGAGCACACGCTAGGGCCTCGTCTAGAAGATAAGAATGAGAACAGAAGAACGAAACTGAAATAAAAGCAGGAAAAAAGAGAACCGGAATACCCAACCAAGAACACACACACACACACACCAAAAAGGATAATACAAAAAATAATAAAAAAAGAGCAACAGAACATCGCATATTGTTTCTTTTTCTTTTCTTTCATTTCTTCAGCCTTTTCACCCCCCCCCCCCCCGCGCTACTCATGGTCCTCCTCAGTGCATTGTCTTTTTCAATTTATTACTGAAGTTATTTGTCTTTGTGGGAGGGGAACGAAAGACACATACTTCCAGTGATTTTCTTGTACCTTTCTACGTTGTGAACCGAATATGAAAGTTCTTTTCTTTTGCTCGAGCCCTCCGTGCGACACAGCTACGTGCCTCTGTGCGATCAAACGTGCACGTACAAGAATGCAGCCAGTGCATTCCGATCATGAACACCAACATCCCCACCGTCTCGACAAGCTTGTGTTCAGCGCGAGCGCCAAGCCCCAAGGTGCGCCAAGCCTTGATGCTTTAGTTTGGGAAATCGGTAGCCACTCGGCCCGTGGCTCTGCAGTACCGCCGAACACGTGAAGCTTGGCTCCCGTGTAGCAGGCTTTCCCTGGTACCCGCCTGGAACCAGTCGAAAAAAAGAGAAACCTGCACTGGGGGTGGGAACGATGTATGGTAGAGATAAAGCCGAGCAGCACGTGATCACCTGGCCTTGGCTCGGTGGAACAAGGTCTGGCCGTCGGAAAAAAAAAGGTACTCGAAAATCTTCAGGCGGGAACAAACAGCGAACAGGACTCCCGATTCCTCTCGTCTCTTCTTTCATACAACAGGGAACACACGTAAGCAAGCTTTCACTCTAAAAACGAGGCCCTTCGATCAACCAGTTATGACAAAAAGAGTTTGGGGGGAAAAAAAAACAGGAAGAGAGAACAGTCTAACAACTGTGGTAAAAGTACCGTAAAACCTAAAAAAAAAAAAAATACTCTTTCACCGCTCACAAGGCAGTGCTTCTCTTTTTTTAGAGTTAAAGTTTGAGCCTCTCCCCCCACCCGCCCCTTTTTTTGTCGTCGACTTTTTCTCTTCGCTGAACTCTCGTCCCCCCTGTCCCATCCATTTTCCCTTCAGAAAGATTTCCACATTTGCCCCGTTTGTTTTTTCCTTCCACCCACCCCCCAAGCCTCTACGGTCAACCGGAGACTTTTAATTCGCCGGCACCTTAAACCGCAAAAAACAAAAAAATAAAAAACGCTTCTTTTTCTCCCCCCCCATCTCCCTCGACTTTCTACATCCATTCGCGCGCTGAAGGTGTTTAATCACATCGACTGCTTGCATGACTGCGTCCATACAAAAGCCATCTGAGGCGATCAAAACGCAACTCGTCTGTCGTGTATTGAATGCACAGGGTCGCAGGGTAGAAGGAAAAAAGAAACCGTCTAGAAGAACCCCAGCTCGGCTTCAGCTACTTACTACTAAACTTACACTCATAAACCCCAAGCGAACTCCAACTCTGGACAGCTGGAAGGCTACAACAATCCCCAAGAAAAACACGGTTCCACGAGAACAGACAGTTACGTACCGTATGTAAGGGGGCAGCATCAAAAAGAGGGGGACCCACCTATACTCTTACCTGTACCACCTTGTGAATTACACCCCGTCCTGTGCATTTAGTCGGAAACTGGCCGAGTTGCTTTCTCGTCGCTGCATATTCAAAACAGGAAAATAAAAGGCTCAGGTCGGAAGAGAAACGATGGCTCAAATTGAGTTGATGAAAAAAAAAAATTGCAAACATTATAATATTATCCATCTTGGTTCGACCTCCCACTACCTCCATTCAAGACCGAAAGAAAACCTTTTTCGAGAAGCTGGACTCTGACACGACCCCCCCCCACCCCCCCCAATCTCCCGATTTTTACCCCGCGTATCTTCATCCATTCGAATGGTTTGTCCCAAAAATCTTTCGTCTCTATCTTCTCACCTACCGTTCTTTTTGCTTTGAGAATGCTGAACCAGATTGTCTTTTTTGTTTTCGTTTTTGTTTTTTTGATCCCCCGCAAGACCCTTCCTCCTCGCCCGTAATCTATCCAAACACTACATTGCTCAAACCCTTCACATGTGATTCCTGTGCTCAAAATATCTCGGTAGCTCAACACCTCTTCTCGTAGGAACCCTGTGTTCTCCTCGCACATTTTCTACCTTTCCCCCTCCCCATCAGAAAAGATCTTTCCTCCACCGCGTCCGTAGGTCTACCGAACGGCGGTGTTCTGCCCACACGCTTAGCTCAAGTTCCCGTCCCCTGGCCCCTTGCTGCATCCTCCTGGATGTTTCCCGTTCACATTTTTTTGTCCCCGTTTCTTTCGTTTTTGTGCGCGTGTTTTTTTTTTTTTTTTTGAGAGAGAGCGTGACAGCGTTAGAGCGCCCTCCGTTCTTCTTGCAGGTCAAGGGAGAACGTCGAATCGCACCTGTTTCCCAGGGCCTCGCCGCCGTTCGTGTGGCAGGTAATAGGTGTGCCAATGAGAAGGGAATTGGATCCCTTCATGAAATGGGAATGGCGTTCGATCAATGGATCTTGAATGCGAGCGACTAGACGATTCTTAAAAAAAATCGACTAGTCCCGTGAGGTTCACGCTGCGAAGGCACGGATCGATTGTGGAAAAACAGGTTGCTCGAATTTGAACCATGGAGAACGGAGACGCTCCGTCCAGAAATAGTACGCCAGGAGAGCATTTCGATTCCCTGCCGTATGGTCGCGCTGTTTCGCCCAGTCAAAACGAGCGGAAGGGTGAGAAAAGAGGACGAGAAAAAGAAGAAGAAAAACGAGAAACATATGTACCACTTTCAGCGCGTCGGCTTCGGTAGTCACAGAAGAATTATTAAAACCGACGTTCGGCTTGAACGAACGTGCGCGGGATCTTGCCCGCAAGGAAAAAATAGTACACAGTCTCCCCAGAACTCTGCTAGCTACGGCTTCGCGGAATCTTTGGAGTCGAAAAATGAATACAAAAAAAAGTGAAAGCGAATTGGAGCAGGCACCGCTACTATTCTATATAATCCCCACCAGGCAGATTCTGTCTTCTTCTTTTTGCTTCATAGCACTTGGAGTTGATGGGGCCGCCGCGACCTCAAAAAAAGAGGAAAAAGGAACAAAAAGGCGGGAAATTGATATGAAAACACGGCCACTGGGATTACCCCTTTTGCCGTTCCCAATTTTTTTTGCACAGTACATTTGTACTGTAGGGAACATTTCCGGAGGAACGGTTGCACACGAAAGAGATAGCAAAGCCAGCAGTGCTTTTACAGGAAGCCCCCGCCCGAGAGGTTTGTATCCTGTCCACGTCAAGAACTAAAACCCTGTTGTCTCATCATCCTCATTCAGTGTCATCATCCTTGGCCTTGTATATACATAGTGCGTTGCTCAGGGTAGTCGAAGGCCTGACAATCACACTAATGCAACACATCTTTGGTCACTTGCATATATAGTGCGTTGCTCAGGGTAGTCGAAGGCCTGACAATCACACAATAATGCAACACATCTTTGGTCACTTGTATACATAGTGCGTTGCTCAGGGTAGTCGGAGGCCTGACAATCACACTAATGCAACCCATCTTTGGTCACTTGATGCTGATCGTTCACCGAACCGGAAATGTTGTTATCTGTGCGTTGCCATCCTCGATTCAGATAGCGAGCCCCCTCAGTAGAACGCAGGTGGAAGCACCACATGCAACGCCTCAGGACACATCTTCCCATACTGCCGCAACTCGTCCGGAGACTCTAAAGCCCCGGAGGTTCAAGCGAACTTTCACCTCTAAAAAGGCAGCACCGCGGCCTGCCTTCCACTCCAAAAACGTAATTCGATACTCGCTCAGGAGCGCAACCCGCGAGGGCTGAAAAAGTCCTCGTCGACCCTGTCTGGAAGGGCCTCCCCGTGCAACTGAATAAAAATCAGTCCCTCCGTCACGCCTAGGCACGTTTTCGAGTGTAGAGAAATGGTGTTTCCCCCATGGAGGGGGGTGCCGCTGTTAGAGCCGGTACGCGCGTTTCCATCCGTCCCCCCCCCCCCCTTCCTTTTTACCCCTGCAAACCCGTGAATAGGTGCTACGGGAGTATCTGGCAACCGCTGCTTAACATCATGTACTTAAAAGAAC
The DNA here is from genome assembly GCA_030068145.1 of Diplonema papillatum. Lineage (NCBI taxonomy): Eukaryota > Euglenozoa > Diplonemea > Diplonemida > Diplonemidae > Diplonema > Diplonema papillatum. Next base: position 24,408 of record JAPJBO010000849.1, read on the forward strand.
TCAATGCTTAACAGTGCTCACGTGGGCGGTGTCTTCGGACAGCACCTCGTGATGTTCGCATCCACAAGACAAAGAAGACAGTGGAATGGTCGTTACCTGGTCGGGTTTCGCTCGCGACCGTTTCCTGAACAATCCTCCACTAAATCCGCGGTTAAATAACCTGGTCTCAGTGTTGCAAGCACCACGCGCTTTTCAAACCCAAGAAACATTTTCCCCCCAGCGAACATCGCAAGACACGGCTCTGTACGCCCATACTGAATGGTCGGAAAGGCAAAACAACATACTATATCTTAAAGGAACCCCAGACCCCTAAGTGAACTTGCACTCTAAACCACCGCGTGTAAGGTATGTGGATAATGGCCGAAACCACTTACGATCAACAACAAAGATACACCGATTCTCTTACCTCGTGTAACCACCCCCCCTTAAGAACACGCAGGGCACAAATGACACCTACCCACATTGCCAAAAGTCGCCCGGAGACTTTAAAACCCCGGACCCCGAAGTGAACTTGCACTCTAAAAAGCGAACTTGCCCTTTCCTCTTTGAATACGACCACCTAAGGAATGCTATACTTATACACGGCTAACGACGGAAACGTGAGTAAATAAACCCCTCGGTAGACCCAGAAGCCTTGCGGTCGAAGCTACGCGGTGTGGAGGGTGTGCGAACGCTGAGCGACCTCCTAGTCTTTCGAACCTGTAGCAGCATTATGCTCTGCTTCGGAGGGAAGGACGTCGCTTTTCGCCCGCAATCGCAGTTTTTCGTGCCCTCCAGGCTCGTGCGTTCTTCTCCAAGAGGTTTTTCTTCTTCTTCTTCGGGCGAAGAAGTAGTGCTGGAAAGAAAAGTGGCCGCACCCGGCCCTTGTTCTCAAACCACCTCCTCGTACTCGTAGGGAATACTGTAAACACTACACTTAACTGAACCATCATACAGAGAACTTAACATAACCCCGCACCCTCTCCCTCCCCACGTAAACCCTGAACAACCTTAACATCTGGTTGAAACGGGCGAATAGTCGGAGGTCCATTTGCAGGGAGTCTAGGAGACCTTCCAAAGCAGGGTTAACGATTTCCTCTACAACGCACAGAATGCAAGCAATTGGCAGAATCGGTTTTTATGTTGCTTTCCTTTGCCGTGTGACTCGTTTGATGCTCGCCTCTTTGCAAAGCCAATGCAGGCAACGACGACGGTAACTCAAACGAAAGTTCCGACCCCCTCTTGCGAAGCGAGAGTTTGCGGTGCTTGCGTTGCTTGCATTCTAATGCTACACGTAGGAATGAACCACCTTGCTACAGCTTCCCTTTTCTTTTCCTAAAACTAAGAACTCATTTGACGAAGGTCACCCAGACACTTTAATATCCCGGACGGTCCGTACTTTCACTCTGAAAACGAATGTTGCCAACCAAGGATTGGGGTTCCGCATTGGATCGCGAAGCCAGCCCACGTCCTCATACATCTCTTTCTGCCGGTTACACCGTCCTGTCTTTAAATGGATACAGAACAGCAGGAACCTCTCCCCCCACACCCCCCCGGGAGACTCAAAAAACACACCGGGGGCGCCATCTCCCCGAGCCCCATAGAAGGGGTGACATGTGCCCCACACTCGAAAACAGTCGTCAGAAGCAGAGTGTGTATCTTTGCCTTCCTCCAGCTCCAAGCAACTCGGCCATAGCTTGGCTAAAAAAACACCAGTTCGGCAAGCAAGCGGGCAAGTCCTCGATGAGACTGAGCCTCTTCGCCGCGTTTTTGTTTCGCGCTGCAAGAAAGTAGTTTGCAGTAGAAACTCTAAATCCCGGATTCTCAAGCGAACTACAACTCTAAAAGCCACAAAGCCACAAATAACGCTAAAAATATTAAGCATTTATTCGGCAAGATAATTTCCGTTTATTTTGTCGAGGTGTCGGTTTTAGTCCCGAGGGAGGCCCGAGGGGGGTTGCAAACCCCCCCGAGGGCCTCCCGAGGGACTAAAACCGACACCGAGGCAAAATTGGCGGAAATTATTGCCGAATAAATGATTTTATTGGGAAAACTAAATTCCCGAGGGTGGAAACAAAACATCGTTGCTTGGACGGCGTGAAATTTTGATAAGTCGCGGGGAGTTGATGTGGTGTTAGTTTGCAACGCGAGTGCTCGGCCGCTTGCACATGCACAGCAGGCGATCAGCAGATGAACTCAGACAGCTGGAATCCAGTGTGCTCAGGCAGACCCACAGATGTTCTTGCAACGAGACTCAAGCACACTGAATTGGTACAAGTTTTCTACGCACTTGGACCTGGAATTCAGCATGGGTGAGTTCGCTGGCGGTGAACTTCATCTGACACTTACTGGGCTGGAGCGTTCACGGGAGGGGTTTTCTTCACAGGCCTTTGAGCACCGAGGATGAGACACCAATGAATTCGGCTCAAAACGAGCTCAAAACACGCGATTTCACTCACCACAGGGAGAAAAAAAATTTTGCGAGGGGTCTCCCCTACAGATTTCTCTGTATAACCCCCACGCAAAAATAAACGTTTATTTTTTTCGCGATACAAAATAAATTTCGTTTATTTTTTTCACCTGAAATTGGCTGGCGGCACAAAATAAATGCTGCCACACGAAATAAATTCCAAAAATAAACTCGTTTATTTTTCCGGCCTGTGTAAACACAATGGAATCCTGCCAAAATAAACGAAATTTATCGTCACGCTCCGCAAGCCATTTCCACCAGAGGGAATTTATTTTTCCCAATAAAAACGATAACACTCCCCAAGCACGCCAGCGCAACATCTAGTGCCATATAAGTACCCGGCTGCATTGGAGCAAGAGGAAGAATGGAATGCGATGGAAGCAAAGCTGAAGGAGGCTTGGCTCTGTTTTTTTCTTCTCTTCCATACATTGTACTGATGGGAGCATTTCCGGAACAACGGTTGCACGTACCTGAAAATGACGCAAGGTGGGGAAACGATCAACCGGCACGCACAAACAAAGCGAAGTGTTTGCTTTTTCACCACCGTTGGCCAGTTTGGTGCTAGTCGTCCATTTCTTCGTGAACGTGCCAGCCCCAACTCCAGAAATGTTCTTTCCACACACTTGATACATAATACGCGGATCATCATCCAGCAGTCGCAGGTGCACACGTCAGCAGGCTGCCAAGTGCAAAGATACAAGAAAGCACTGCCCGTTGCCCACGAGCAGTACCGTGCATAGCCTGCCCCGCGAATGTAGAGGAGGAACCCCGGCCAAATCAATAGAAATTCTTTCTGCCGCCGATCGCTGGCAGGTTCCCAATACCGAATGGCAGGGGGTACAAAAGTACTGGGCGCCCGTCCAAGTACGACCGCTGCCTAGCATACCGCGCGTAGCAGCGAGGAAAACACAATCCAAACGCAAAAAACAGCTTGGCGCCGCTCTAAAGCTTGGCCTTGGACCTTGGCGGCAATTCGTACTACAAAATATAACCACCCTCTCCTTGCAGAAGCAAGCGCTCTGCGCCGAATTGAAGATGGGGGGTGTGCGTGTGCAAAGGCCTCTTCTAAGACGTCCCCCGCCCTCTATCCACTTTACCCCCGCTACTACAAGACAAGCATCCATCCCTCGCCCCGTTCTTGTCTACCCCCACACCATTCCTTTGCATCTGAGAAGGAATGCCTTTTTTTAATAGTACATTTTGACGGAATTTGTACTGACGGGAACATTTCCGGAACAGCGGTCGCGCATGAACGAGAAAACGAAGCCAAAGTGCTAATATAATACAAACTTGGCTAGCCGTAGTTAAATACCTACCTCACCCGCCTCACAGCCTCAATGGTCAACCGGAGACCCTAAAACACCAAACCTCTAAACCACAATAAACACTATAATACAGGTCCAGAGAGGTTTATACCCTGTACCCGCGAGGACAACAAGAAACTTTTGCCGTGGGTTTTTTCATCACCTTTGGTCGGTTGATGTTGATCGTCCATTACTTCGTTTATCCGTGAAGCCCCCAACTCCGGAAATTGTTCATGGCTTCCTTTCGCCGCATTCTAATCACCCCGCGTGCGTGCGCTATGGCTGCTCTTTCCCTCTCCTCCAGAACAGTGCAAGTATTCGTGCGCCATCCGCCCCGAACTTGTATCGGTTACATGGCCGGGAAAACCGAGGAAGAAGGTGAGGGGGCAGATGGCCTCTGATCCCGCCCAAGGAAAAGTTATTCGGAAAAACGAATGAAAGGTGCGAGAAAAAGCGCTGTCTCCCCCCTCTCACGCCCGCCGCCTCTCTCTCTCCGTCCAGCGATATTAGAAGAAAAAGGCTCAAACACAAGGCAGCCGCGGGCCAGACTTCCCACTCCCTTCCCAGGTCCCACCAACACGCGTATCAGCCTTAAGGTAGCTCTCTCTCTTTGTCAAAAACCCCATACATGCCACGTTCCCTCCTCGTTCCCCTCAGATGCTAGCTGCCCAGTTGCTACCGTCAGGGGGGTATCGGCACCAAAACAGCCCGGAATTGATACCAGCCAAAACGCTGTGAGAAGAGCCACGCCCGAGCTTGCTCCGGATAGGCCAGATAACCTGCCCTTGAAGGAATGTGCGCCATGGCGGCCGCAACGCGTTCGATAGGCGCCGCCAAAACGACCTCTGCCAGCATGCATGCTTGAAGAAGCATTTTTTTCCGCCGAAAAAACCCCCGATCCGGGGTTTGCAGGAAATGAGCACGCTTTGTGGACAACCCAAACAGCCAATACGCCCCCTCCAGTCTCTGACTGACTACCCCTCTAGTGCCTCTTTGCAGGGTGCGCACCTCCTTCCGTGTGCACACAGACGCTGACTACCTCAGCTGTTCCAGCGTCTGCCCGGCGTATCTCTACTGCACCACCGCACTTAGGCGACCACCCCCGCCCTCCCCATCTCTCCCCTTTGAAAATCATCAAAAATCAAACTGTCTGCCTCAGGCAAGCCATTTGCGCGATCCTGACGTTGGGCTTTTGGTCCTTTAGTCTGCGCATCGGTCTCCACCTCCTCGAGAAGTTTCTTCTGGGCATAGTGTTGTCACCTGTTTTTTGGTAATTTCCACAGTACGCCGCCATGCGTCACTTTTTGTTGATGACAACCGCGGTTGTTTCCATAAAAAGCGAACTTTAACTCTCTCAAAAAAAAAGGGACTTTCCCGTTAGTGCACCTGTATATTTTTCAATTACCGTTCATAAACCTGACATATTCTTTTTTACCACATAATACACAAATAGTCCCGGACATGGCTAGCCATAACCCATGACGAAAGCGTGCACTAAATATACAACCCGTAACCACATAGCCCGTTCTTGCTCTCGAGAACCCATTCATGAACGGTCACACGGAGACCCTAGAACCCCGGAATTTCAAACGAACTTTAACTCTAAAAAGAAAAAAAGATATTTGTCGAGGATCTGGAACCATTGGTGATGTAGCCAGAAGGCAGTCGTTCATGCGTCCACCGCCCGTTCAGCGCTTGGGGGGTGCGCGTTGTGGGTGTCAACACGGCAGCGCGCTCCGCCAGCTGGAAAGCAAAATATTCGACTTCAAGCAAGCTCCCGCCGGCGCGGTAAGCCCACCCAAACGGATTGACACTTGCTGTCGGGGGAGAGCCTTTTCCCCTTCGGTCTGGCCTTCTTTTTCAACATCCCTTCTGTGGTAGAAAAAAAACATCAACAGAAGCGAGAACATCGTCTCTCCACGCGGCTTCCAGTTCTGAGCTGCATGCCTGCACAGGCTCAGAAACTGCGGAGTGCAAGCACGCATCCCTTTTTCGGTGAGAAAAAGGGAGCTTCCGTCCGAAGGCCCTTCTCAAGGAAAGGCTAAGAAAGAAGAGAAAATACACACGCATACATAGAAACCCACGGCTCCCTCCTACACTTATTTGTTTTGTCCTTGAACTTGAGCGTTTTCCGGAAGCAACGGCCGCAGCGCGATGCGGTTAACGAAGCCAACGAAAACTATCGCTACTGAGAAGAGAGTTGATACTGAGTATACTCTGCGTTGTGCGAGGGAAGAAGAGTCTTTCGCACAAAGATCCTGCTTGTTTGCTTGTTCGTTGTTCCGTTTCAAAACCGCACCCCACCGTGAACGGGCTTGTTAATCGAGTTCTGAGAGTTCCAGACTTTTAGCTAGGTTCACCTGCTCGCTCCCCGTCTCGCTACAAACCGCCAGGGCCCAGGCGGCCACGAGGCCCAGTTCAAATAGGCGAGCTCCTTCCCCCCCCCCACAGAAAGCTACACCGTGCACTAGTCATGCCATTTACTAGCCACTTACCACTGATCTTACTAGTCGTAAATCTTACTGGTCACTGCAGTAGTCATTCAGAACACTGTTTTTCCTATGACTGGGGGGGGCCAAGACTGAATTCAAAGCAAATTTCTTCTTGGTGTCCACCACTAGTAGTAGTGACCACCACCAGCCATCACCCCTGTTTTGCCGAAAAAAGGGGCCCCCCAGAAACCCAAAACTCGAAACCTACCACTCAGGTGGTCCTAAAGTGTGGTCGCAGAAGGCGAAAACAAGGCAGCATCATCTCCATGCACGCATCCAAATCACAGGGCAACAGCTACTCGAAGTGGCGGTTCCCGCAGGCCTCTCGGTGTCAATCCGGGTAACCGGAACGCGCCGCATAAGCCGTCAACGACAGACATGCGTGCAGAAGCGATACCTGCAGAGGGGATGAGACACCATTCAAATCATAAAGGAGGCGAATCCTCCGATGACTAACAGGGATTTTCCTGCATGGTTAAAAAATAATTTTTTCACCAAAAAAAAAAAAAATCTTCTCAAAACAGGCCGGTTTAAAAAGGTTTTTTAACCACAGGAGTTTCTGGTGAAAACTTTTTTGTGCTTGCAAGGCCAGTGAAACAGAGGCTACAGGACCCGCAAGAGGGGTCTACAAAGTGGTGAAGCAGCAACACGCCCACGAAGGTCGCATACCAGGCTTACACACAGGTCATCCAAAAAACCTCGCTCAACGTGGAAAAAATCTTTCCGGCCATGCTACAGACTCTTTAACCATGATTCTCCCGAATTTCGGGGATTAGAATAGCCCCCGATGACTAACTCAAAAAGAAAGAAAACGCTCGAAAAACGCGTCCCGACGAGACGGGTCGCCCACACTCACGATCCGGGTAACCGGGGGTGCAGACGTCGATACCAAACGCGCAGGGGGACCTGCCCCTCAGCGATAACCGCGTAAGGAGGGACGATGCACCATTTTTCCTCGGGGCGGGTTCTCCTGCGCCTTCGAAAATACTCGACGTAGCTGCTTCGACTCCGAATGGAAGGGGGGAAATATAGAGGTAAGGGGCAAATACAATACAAACACAATCTGATTTGTTCTTTCGCCTACACCACCGTGTGTGTTGTTTTCTTCTTCTTGTGTTTGTGTGATTTGTCGTGTAGGGGTAGACCCGCATGACCTCACGTCCGTTCAACACGTGGTTCGGCAGTTACAGCACTTGGGATCCCTTCGGTTCTTTGTCGGGCAGCATCGTCGAGCATTTCCTTTCAAGCTGGCGCTTGTGTAAAAAAAAAAGTCTTGAAGGGTACGGCAGACTCTCTTAAGGTAGCCAAATGCCTCGTCTTCTAGTTAAAGACGCGCATGAATGGGGAACGGCCGGAGCCTCTTTGCTCCTGCGGTACCTGGGTTGTGTATGTACAAACACCAGGGAACCTGCACATACTCCTCTGTACGCCGAAGGGAAACGTACCCCCTTAGGCCCACGGACCAGGCACTGAAAAGACCCTGCATTTCACATCAAAAGGAAAAGGCCGTTCACTCCGAAAAACGAGTTTCATGCGAGCTTTCACTCCAACACACACACACACACAAAAAAAAGTTTGATTGTCGGCAACAAATAAGGTAGCTGCTGTTTTGTGTCGGTGCTCTCCAGCCGGCTTCTCAGATCCGGGTAACCGTAGTGCCTGAGCAAGTCAATGAGATACCGGTACACCATCCATTCCACACTCTGGTGCTCCCGTCGTAGTAGTACGAAACCTGTTGAAAGACAACCCGAAGACAGACACACGCTGAGCATCGAAACCCAGATAACTCCGATGCTCAAGTGGAACATCCAATGCGTTTTTTTTCAAGACAAACCTCGCAAAGAAGTCGGGACGGAAACAAGTGCAACACGTCAACAAAAAAAGGGAGCAGGACCGTGTCCGCTCAGCCGCTCTCTCCTTCAGAAAACACACTCTGCAGTCTCTTAAGTATTCTTGTTGCATAAGCACCTGCTTTGTGGGAAACACTTGAGGAGGCTGCCAGCTGCAAAATATCGAAAAGGAGGGAAATGTGCTGTAGCCCACACGAAACACAGGTGAAACTGGGTTCGCGTAAGCGTTCAACAAAAAAAAGAAAAAGCCGCATCCGTTGAATAAGGAGCTCGCCCTTGCAAGACTCGAGTGTGTTCTTCCTTGAAAGGTGGACAATGCAAGCGATCCCGGACTTGCAGGCGTCAATGCGGGCATGCACCGTCCTCGGGCTAGGGTTACTCTGAAGCGTTGTTGTCGCCTGCCATTCCGTCGTAAAGATCGAGTACTTGCGGTGATGTTGGGGCTTGGTCTTCTTGCGATTCTGATGCCCCCCGGCTGAGTTCCAAGGCACGCCTGTTTCCCGCCCTTGAGCACTTGCTCCTGTTCCCGGCTCTTTGCCACTCAGAACACCCCCGCACAGTTAGATACATTTGCAACGGAGTTGCGTTGCGCTCTCCTCCTCCCCCGGAAAGACCCAAAAGAAAAGTTTCACACGCAAACTTTCACGCTTAAACACAGCGCTTGAAATGCACAACGGGGCAAGCATACTTTCCGCAAAAGCACCCCTTCGGCGTAGAAAGGTTCTCGAAATAAAAAAAAAAAAAGACTACATATTGAGACGGGGCAAACCTTCAAGCAAGCCCAGGTCAAAGGCTGGAGCTTTGTCAGCGGAGGTTCGCCCTTTTTGTATTGGCAGGGGTAAGGAGACACCATACAAAGCCCACAGCCGGAAAAAGAAAAGAAGACGGCCCCGCACCGGGGCGCCATTCGACGCCAAGTATATTTCAAGTATCTGCGAACAGCGGAAGGGGGGGGGGTGGGGGAAGCGGGTTGAAAAAAACACACGTATACACACACGCGAACGAAAACAAAAAAGAAGAACATTCAGTGCGCAAAAACTGGCGCCAACTCACCGAATGATCAGCACATGTTGCACATCCTACGAACAAGGGGTGACTGCACGCTTTGCTCCCCCAATGGGAGACAAGGCGGGGCGAGAAACGCGATAATCCGGCAGAAAGATGCCAGCCCGGCCAAAAAAAAAAAAAAAAAACGAAAGTTGTTATGAACTGTGAACACACAAACCTAGCGACAGTGAACAAGCTAGCGACATGGCCCCTTTTCACCCATCTACTACCCAAACCACCGGGCTTTAAATATTTGGTTCTCCGTCCCCCCCCCCCCTTCAACCCAAGAAACATTTTCCCCCCTCGGCATAGTGGTCAAACGATTCGTATGCGATAATAATTATCGCATTATCGCACAAAATTGGCGCTGCGATAATATGCGATAGTCCATAGTACTGTATTTGCCCAGGTTTTAAGCGTGCGATAATGCGAATGAAAATGCGATAATTGGTGCCAAAATCCCAAATGCGATAGTATGCGATAATGCCAATCGTTTGACCACTATGCGGTCATCACGGGAAACGGCCATTCGATCATGGCAGGCTGCTTCGGGTCAGCGGGTCTCAAGACGTTTGGCCCTGAAGTAGCAGGAGTGGATTATGAATCGACTGTCTGGCAAAACTACCACGAACCAGATGCAAAGCTTCCCTGGGTCGCAGCGTAAAACGTCACGGAAGTCGTAAACTGGGGCCCATCAACTTTTTTACTTTCACTCTGAAAAAACAAAGATCGACCCCCGAAAGGGAAGGAAGGGGGGGATGGTACTCTTACAAAGTCTCGCAAGCGAGCTGAACTACGAAATAGTCTAAAGAGAAAGAGCGAACTCTAACAGAAAAAAAAAGAGCAAAGAACCGACGAGCCAGACGCGCTTGAACGTGGTACACCCAAGGACCTTTTCCGTCTTCTTTTTTCAACCCGTTGTGGCATTTTCCTTCGTTTCCACATTTCTTTCCCTTCGGCTTCTTTTAAAGCCAAGCAAAGGAACACGTAGACAATCGTGACTCAACACCGAAACCTTACGAAAGGTCGGTAGTGAAGCGGTCACCTTGTGCGTTTTTGTTTCTTCCCCCCCACCTCCCCTGACCCTATACTCAGTTTTCTTCGCTCAACCTTTCGCTTTACTTTGCATTCTACAGGAATGTCACGACGAATCGTGGCAGTCCTCCCTGTTCAACGAAGTAGTCGACGACGATCAATCCCCCGGTAAGGGGCAAACTTCCCACTTTCCATGCTTCACGTTTTTCAAAGGATTGCTTCCCCCCCCCCCTTCCTCTCCACATACCCATTCCAAGCACGTTCTTGCAACCCCCCTTCCTCTCCACCCCACCCGTCGGTTTCATTTATTGTTCCCCGCCTCCTTTTTTCCCCCCTTCGCCCAACTTTTTTATTTCTCTTCTTGTTTTTCCGACAGCGAATATCCATTGTTCTTTACATTAGAAGTTCAACAGCTCCATCCCGTAGCTGTGCTGCCACCCCGTTTCTTTTTCACGTTTTCATTCTTCCTTTACCATTTACTTCACCCCTGCTTTTGCCCCCTTTCGAGTTCGATTTCACCAGCTCCCCAATTATTTCTTACCCTTCCAATTCCCCTAAAACAAGACCCAGCGTCGTCACGCATCCTTCCCCACAAACCAACATTTCTATTCCAGAACACGAAAGCAGATATATTCTCTAGCGTACTTATCACAGCCGTTTTCCTGCTCATAACGACACAGGTTCTGAAGAACCATGCCAATTCGTCGTATTTCACCCCCCGAAAAGCGAGACTGGGACCGCTTGTGGTTTGAATACCATCGACCCATGTCTTGTACTTCAAAATTAGAAAAACCTTTTGCGTGCTTTGGAAGGGCAGTATTTTCGTACAAACCCGAGAGCTGTCAAGCGATACTTTTACTCTCGAAAAAGGAAACGCCTGTGCCCCTTCCCCGGGTTGTCCAGAAAACAAAGGAAAAAACAGGGCTAAGGGTAGGGAAAATCAGGGCTGGTTCTTTTCAACGCTCCGTTCCCATTTCCCGTATTTTCATTGTTTCACAGACCCGGTCTTCGAGGCCGTGACTTAACTCCTGAGAAAATGGTACACTTGAGAAACCGGAAACCCTTTAAACAGAACCTCTTAGCCACACAATAAGCGCCAAAAAAAAAAAAAAAAAAATAGCTGGAAGCACACAGTTATTCAAAAAATATCCCCCGAGTTCTCCGAGAAATCGGACTTGTGTCAGACGCTCGCGCGACGAAAAAAAAAAAAAGACAAAAATACAAAGAACTTGCACTCTAAAAAGTGTCGCGAAACCCAAGCACCACTCTGCGAGAAAATACATATAAACGCGGACAACAGACCGGTACGGGCTACAAGGCAACCCCTGCTCAACTTGTAGAACGTGGGGGGCCCAAGACTACACTCCACGAAGGAATGTACTTGGTGTCGGTCACAAACAGTCCCGGACATGGCTAGCCATAACCCATAACGAAAGCGTGCACGAAATATACAACCCGTAACCACATAGCCCTCTCTTGCTCTAAGAGAACCCGGAGACCTAAAACCCTGGAATTTCTCTAAGAGAACCCGGAGACCTAAAACCCTGGAATTTCAAGCGAACTTTAACTCTAAAAAGCAGAGAATGGGCGGGGGGGTTCTCGCCGCACGAATCTTACTGGAATGGTCAACCGGAGACTCTAAAACACCGAACCTTTAAGCCACAATAAACGCGGGGGGGAAAGAAAAAAGGAACGTCTCCCGGACGCTTAAGAATCCCGGAGCTTCAAGCTGACTTTTACTCAAAAAGATAGCAGCCAACCTTCACTCAAAAGAAGAAGAAGAAAAAAAAGATAAGGGCCAAAGAACAGGTCAGCCTTAACGACGGCTTGTCTTCGCTGGAAAAAGGAAAAAAAAAAAAAACACACACACAGAGCTCCCACTCTGAACACCTTTCCTCTCTGGCCGCCCAACTAAAGCTTCTTCCCCTTCCCCGGAAGCAACAAGGTTTCCCCCCTCGGTGTTCAAAGTCGAAATAACAGTCTAATCCAGTAGTCTATTAGGGGGGGGTCGAATAATTGCACTCTGTATTATTATTCGATTTGCCGAATACTTAAAAAAGTTCCGGGTAGCCGAACGGTAGCCGGATCAAAATATAGTGGTAGTGTTTTTAGGCAACCAGACATGTGTCGAATAAATGTTATTATTCGACTCCCCCTCTTTGGGACACCGCGCTTCGATTAGTAAAAGACAAAAAATGCAGAGTCTCCAACCGGCAGTGATGATGCATCTAACACACGAAACAGTGTGCTGTTTTCAGCCGGAAAAAAATGTTCTTGAAAACCCGACCGGCGGCTGGTAATCAGCGGGCTGATTATTGGAAGGTCTGCCGATCAGACGGTTTTTGCAACAAGATCTTGATTCCCATCGTACCCGGTTTGTGCGCCTAGCTGATTTCGCCAAAGCTTGCACTGGCGAAAATCGGCTGATTTTGTGCGAGTCTGCCGGTAAAAAGAAAGGGCTCGAAATTTAATTAGCCGGCAAGCCGGCTGATCGCGCGCACAATGTACTGTAGAGAGAAAAAAAAAAAAAAAGAAGAAACCGTGCCGGACTATCTCTCTCTCTCTCTCTCTCTCTCTCTCTCTCTCTCTCTCTCTCTCTCTCTCTCTCTCTCTCTCTCTCTCTCTCTCTCTCTCTCTCTCTCTCTCTCTCTCTCTCTCTCTCTCTCTCTCTCTCTCTCTCTCTCTCTCTCTCTCTTCTTTTTGGGGTCTCGTTCTGCTGAAAAGAGACATGGGGGCTGGTGGGGGGCCAGAAAGTGCAAGTGAGTGTGTGTAGTTCTTGCACGCCACCGCTGTCGCCGGTTTTGCTGTATACTAATGCCGTCTGCCCACCCCTTCCACCACCCACCCTCTCTCCCCCTTTTCTTTTCAAAGAAGTCCGGCTGTCCTGAGGGGGAACATTTCCGGAACAGCGAATGCACGGTAGTGTGGTGTTATACAAAACACACTGGGGACCTCGCTTCATGTACACGCGATTGGATGAAAGCGACTCTTATCTGGCAGCCGTGTCAGTTGTCAGTTGGTGCCAAGCCGTCCGCGCTGTCATGTTCAACAGTGCAAGACCAAAACTCCGGAAATGTTTGTCGCCTTTTTGTTTTCTTTTTTCGGCTAGCATCGCGAAAAATTTACAAATAGGAAAACGGCAAAAAAAAAGGAGTTCAAAAATGAGTACCATCCAATACTCGAGAATACTCCCAGAAAATAGAAATAGGCATTCAGAAGCTGAACGAAAGCACGTGCGGTCCGCAAAAAAGCCCGGAGACTTTAAAAGTCCTGGGTTCTCAAGCGAACTTTCACCTCTCCCCTGTCTAAACACAACACAACCACCTAACTAAAGGTATCCCCCCCAACTTTCGGGTTGCATAAAGCGCCTGCTTAGAGAGCTACCACCCGGAGCCACGTTAAAAGACCCGGGGGGGGTGTGTTCAAGCCGACTTCGGCGGAGTTTTTTCGCCCCCACGAAAAGAAGAAGAGAAAAAAAACGGTAAAACTGAGTGAGTCGCGCGGAAACACCGCAACGACAAATGATGATGATTCTTAACCCCTCGTCAAATAAACTCCAAACAAAACACTTGCAGGGACGGTGATACGTTCTGGAAGAAGAAGAAGAAGCAAAAGGCCGCTCCGGGTCCAGGAACGTGACGGTCAACCACAGCTTGCAAGGCTTGAGTCGGAGGCAGCACAGTGCCACAACCCCGTCCGCTCTGCCCTGTGACTGACATCTCGACGAGCTTGTGTTCAGCGCAAGCGCCAAGCCCCAAGGTGCGCCATGCCTTGATGCTTTAGTTTGGGAAATCGGTAGCCACTTGACCCGTAGGCCCGTGGCTCTGCAGTACCGCCGAACACGTGAAGCTTGGCTCCCGTGTAGCAGGCTTTCCCTGGTACCAATACGATACGTTCTGGAAGAAAAAAGAGCGAGGCCGGGTCTCTTAAACCTCGAAGTACTCCAATACCGCAATGGGTGCGCAAACCTTTAAAGGTACTTTTAATGACACCGTGCTTGCCGAGGCCGACGGGGGCTTTCGGTTGTGGTATAATAAGGACAGGAGGCTGCGCGCATGACAAACCACCCCTCAAACATCAAACTAAGATTCCCCCGCCACCTTCCCGCCTCCTGCACAGTGTCGAACCACTTTTGCAAAAAGGCCCAAAGCAAACGGCCGAACAGAGATGCGATTCCTTGCGCTCCCAATGAAAGGAGCCGTGTTGCCCTATGGTTACCCGGTGACTTGTCCCGGCGTTTTACACTCAAAAAAAAGGGGGGTAAAAACTCGAATCGAGAGAACCCTGGCGCACCGTGCTTCAAGAAGCCTTCAACACGGAAAGAAAGCCTCTATCGTCAAACCTGAACTTACTTCAATTGGACTCTCGTCCGACCCCCCCTCCTAGCACTTGCCTTTCTTCCCCCCCCGACTCCAAATTGCTGTGCAAAATGTGAACTGACCCATCTTCATGGGGCAGTTCTTGTAGTGTACCGGTTCCTCGCCCACACCCACGTTTACTCTCTCTACACACACACACACACACACACACACACACACACACACACACACACACACACACACACACACACACACACACACACACACACACACACACACACACACACACACACACACACACACACACACACACACACACACACACACACACACACACACACACACACACACACACACACACACACACACACACACACACACACACACACACACACACACAGGGCTTTACGCTCCACGTGTGGAACGTGTGGATTACCTCGAATTTTAAGCGCCACATGTGGATTTTCTCTGAGGCCGAAAACGGAGCGTAGGCCCTGCACACACAGACACATAACATATAACACTGTCCTAATTATCTTACACGCCATATTGTGATGCAGCTCATTTTGCGTTGTTCTTATACCAAACAGTGTTTGAAACATGAAATGTTGGAGGAAATGCGCGGCTCGTCACCGCAATCCGTGACGAAGAAAGGACCAGCGGGCGACGAAGAACCTGCTGCGACAACGCATCGTCCTAGAGGCTTCTGCCCTGGGCGGGGTGGGTGGGTTGGCGTCCGGAAGTCGATGCAAAAACGCTAGAAACCTAGCTTAACGCCGCAGTCAACGCGAATCAACCACCTTCAAGCGGTTTCCTTTTGAACGAGCACCTGCTTTGTGAGAAATACTCCAGAAGTCTTGGATCAAAAGTGTGGTAAAGGGGGGGGTAGTGCCGAGCGCAAGCGCTCGACAGAAAAACACCTCCTGCGTCGAAATAAGCACCCGGGCTGCCCCGTCGGGGTATTTCTTGGGCTAGAACCCTAGCTCAACACCGAGGAATTGCCAAGCACCTTTCAGCGATGTGGCTGCCTTAGAAACAGTAGCGCGTCCCTTCACATCCAACGGTCCTGGTAAACA
This sequence comes from Diplonema papillatum, assembly GCA_030068145.1. NCBI lineage: Eukaryota > Euglenozoa > Diplonemea > Diplonemida > Diplonemidae > Diplonema > Diplonema papillatum. The sequence goes on from JAPJBO010000849.1 coordinate 39,980, forward strand.
AGGCCGACCACACGCACTCTGCACCATCCTTCCCTTTGTTGGGAATAAAAAAAAAAAAAAAAAAAAAAAAGACGAAGCAAAAAAGATTGACCGGCAGCGACTGCCCGAAAAACGAAAAAACCCTTGGATCCCCATTCAAGATCCCACCTTCTCACTACCCGATTCTCATCTAACCATATTTCTTTTTTTTTTTTTTTAAATTCTCTGTTTCAAGACTCAACCACAGTTCGTGAGCGAACTGGAGTCTATAGCAATGCTGAGGAGGGCCTACCCCGTACCGTACGTTAGGTATGTGGATAATGGCCAGAAGGTGCCATCGAACCACAAAGGTACCCACCGACTTCCCCTTCACGTGTAGCCGCCGCCTTTTAGCAACGCCTGGCGTGGTCATCCGGAGATCTCCTCTGGCGTTTCGAGCGCACAATCGCTCTAGTAAGCGGCCCGACCCCCCCTTTTTTTCTTTTTGGAATCGTCGCGAAACGCACGAAGATTAGCTCGTCAAGAACCCGGTCCCCCCCCCTTCCTTCCCGTTTACATCTTTCCACCATCCATAGCTCCTTCTTCCCCCATCCAACTACTGGTCTGTCTTGCCTTTGCTTCCTGGGTCAACCGGAGACCACCCCCCAGTCTTTCAAGCGAAATCTAACTTCAAAAACCATCGAGTTTCTTGAATTTCTTAACCAACATATGTTGTGTATAACGCTTCGAGTACCCCCCCCCCCCAACCCGGGCTTCCTTTTTACCCCTGCAAACCCGTGAATAGGTGCTACGGGAGTATCTGGCAACCGCTGCTTAACAGTGCTCACGTGGGCGGTGTCTTCGGACAGCACCTCGTGATGTTCGCATCACAAAACAAAGAAGACAGTGAAATGGTCGTTACCTGGTCGGGTTTCGCTCGCGACCGTTTCCTGAACAATCCTTCACTAAATCCGCGGTTAAATAACCTGGCCTCAGTGGTGCAAGCACCACGCGCTCTTCAAACCCAAGAAACATTTTCCCCCCCCACTCTGTTTAAGTCTTATATATTGAGATTTCCCTGCAAGACAAAGTTCCAACTACTCTAATTTAGACCGAAACCCGTAAAACAGGCAAAATTCGTAGTCAGGCGCTCTGCGTTGGCGTGTTCACGAGTCGCAGTTTGCCCCCGCGGGAAAAGTACATCTCATGCTTGCCATTTTCAAAAAATTCCGGTTTCACGACATGGGAGGGCAAATAACCATACCCGTGGTCAAGTCACCCGGAGACTTTTCCCGATGACACGTCACCAAAGAATGTACCCATCACCGTTCGGTGACCGGCCTGTTCATCATGCACGCGCCATCTGAGACACCGCAATTCCTACGAGCAGTGTACTTCCCCCGCGGGACTAAGGTCCTGACGAACACTAAACTGACCAGTCACACCGCTGTCATAGCTTCCGCATTTGTGCTTCTTCGTCAGAAACAATCAGGAAGAGAATGACCCCGGTTTTCGGCACGCAAAACCGCGCTTGTTCGCTTCCTCAAATAAATGGGGTTCGTTTCGGAAACGCGAAATAGGTCACTTCTCTTTTATACACGACCCCCGAAATTCTACGGAACACACAGGCTCCAAAGAGTACCGTAACCAAAAGGCACGAAACGACGCAGAGAGCAGATATGTCGCCGACAACGAAAAAAAAAAAAAAAAAAAAAAAAAACATGAACACTTCGCATTTTCTCGCTGCGCGAAGAGCTTTACGACATGGATCTCTTTTTTTTTTAACGCATTTTCTCGCTGCGCGAAGAACTTTACGACATGGATCTCTTTTTTTTGGAATTGCCGGATGTTCGCACCCAGAGACCTCCGGAGCTCCAAGCACAACCTATACACGACAACAAAGGTATCCGGCAACCACTTTCTGCCCGCGTACCTATCATTTCATCAACATGTTGCGAATAAAAAAAAATCTAAACCACAATAAACGCTAAAAGGAAATCCCCAATAGCCGTAGGCCACCCGGAGACTCTAAAACTTCGGAGAGCAACAAGTTGAGCTCCAACACGCTCTGTGGTACCCCGAAATTCGAAGTAACGAAGTACGCAAGAACTCTGCACAAACTATGCATCACGGGGTGGGGGCTACTTTTCGATGGCTGAGTGTGTAAACGGTCCTGTATAGCTTGCCACTGCGGCCAAAAGAAAGTCCAGTACACTTCTAAAACGTAGCCCTCGCCGTTCCACAAACCCCGCACGAACTACGCGTGTGATGGACCTTTCTTCGGAGGGGCTCACGCACTCAAAGATCGACTTATACGCAGGAACTACGCAAAGCGGCAATCGCGGATAAGGCAACGAGTACAGAGCAGCCGTCGCGCAGAAAAGCAGTAAAGCGACCCGCGTCGCAGGTGGCACAAAACGTAGAAGCCCGTGCGGCAGGGAGTGGAGACGAGGTGATGCAAGACGAAGGGAAGCGCGAAGCCCCCAGCCCGGACGGATCAACAAGACGCAAGACCAGGCGACCAAGAGAAGGAGGGACGCGACCCAGAGACCCGGGCTAAGTAGCTTGGAACTAGTGTGATGGACCTTTCTTCGGAGGGGCTCACGCACTCAAAGATCGACTTATACGCACGAACTACGCAATACGGGGTTTTCGGGGTACCACTCTGGCTGACTAGCACATGTGACAGTCGCCTTGTCCTTTCATCATGCGTCTTGGCCCAACACCAGAATTGAACAAGAAAACGAACAGTAGAGAAATGTACTTTCAAATCAGTCTAGCATCTCACCGCCCCCTCACCCCCGAGAGTACAAACAATCGGCCAAGAAAGGTCAACAGGGGTTTGCTTTGCCTCTGCCAGTTAAATGAAGTCGTCCAAAGGTTTTTGGCGAACGAAAAGTGATTTCTACCCCATGTGCCGGCAACCCCTATAAAACCGAGAAGCTTCGGTCTGACTGAGCTATTTGTTGACTTAAAAAATCTGGCGCAACTTCTCTCTTCCAGTTAGCTATCCTGGGGGTAGCTTCAGAGGGAACCAGGCACCCAGGTGGTTCCAGGGGTCTTTCGCCCCTGTACCCAGCTTTGACGTGGGAGGGCGCGACCTTCGCGCAACCGAATCTAATTCCCGACAAAATCGTTGCGTTGAAAAAACTGATGAAAATGTCTGGACTTTCAGATGAAGCAAATCTTGCGAAGAGTTTCACTGTCCGCAAAAGGCAAATCTGCTGCAGGGAATAAATGACCGGACCTCTTTAATTTTTTGCTGCCCACGATTGCGGGTGTCGGAATACCTAGCGTACCCCCTGAACCAGGACCGACCCCTCCCGCTCCCCTTTCGTGAGAAAAGCGAAGAATATAAAAGCTTTTTAGCCTGTTGTGTCAAAGAATAGCTGCAACTCAACTACTCTTTTCCACTTTTTTTCACTTCTTTTAGTTCCATTCTTCGAAGCGCCTTCAATCTTTATATCCAGGTTTTGCAGACACCGTAGCCAGTCGCTGTACTACGATCCATCCTGGTTCACAAAGCTCTGCAGGGCTCCACTTCACGTGAGTTGGGGCAAGAGTAGTTCCCCCCCTCCCTACAAGGGTGGTCGTCCAGGCGGCTGCCTTGAGTTGCTCGTTTGTTTGTAAAGACTCCGTTCTTCTTCCACGACTTCCCGAACTAGAACGACACTCCTACTACTGTAGGACTCGTGCCGACTGGAGTTCCCGACCGTTGCATCAAAATGCGAGAACCTCGCTGACTTGACCACCGGCGGGTTCCCTCACCCTCCAGCGTTGGGGTTGAAGCCGCCTACCAAATAAATTGCCATCCATTTCATGACACCTCCCCGCACCCCCGCGGGCGAGATCGTGCTGTGCTCAGCCAGATCGTCCCACCCCCTTTGTCCCCCGCACCACAACACAACAGGACATTGGCTTGTCCTCCCCGCGCGTGGTCTCATCTCCTTGAGCAGTCCCTTTTTTCGTTTTCGTCGCAGCAACGAACCGCAAAACTCGAAAGGCAACCTGCCGGTAGGAAATCATCCGAAACGGTCATGTCCCACTCACTAAACAGGCTGGCTTCCCCCTCCGGCCGCGCGAATGCTGAAGTTCCAGCTTCCACCCTTCGGCACACGGGGGGGCTCCGGTTCGGCATTATTTGCATGCCAATTTTCGAGAAGATGAGCTCACGCCCTTCGAATCTCTTTCTCTTCTTTATTATTATTATTTTTTACGCTCCTGCTTTGTCCGAGATACTCGAGAAGACTGCCAGTTGCGAAAATCTCAAAGGAGCCCAGTCTCGAGGGAGGTATATGTGCTGTAGCCCACACATAACACAGGTAAATTTGGGTTTAGTGGCGGGCGTAAGCGTTCGAACAACAAAAGTTCCACTTTGTAGTTGTATTGTTTTTCTCCCCCCCTCTAGCTTCGAAGCTAGAAATGAGCACAAGGAAGTCCCTCGAGTATTTCCTTCTCAACATGCAACTTTTGGATGGCAACGGAGAAGCGCCGTAGTAGCCCTCTTGATTGGCCGTGGCGTACCGCGGTATTGCGAAGTGAGCCATGCAGAGTATCTGTCGCGACAGCCTGCATTCGCTTGACACCACCCGTGACAAAGCGCGGCAGGGAATCAAGAAGTAGGTGGAATTACTGAGCTGCACGAAGTCGGACCAGAGTCGAACACGGCCGTTTCCCAGTTACGTATCGCGTGCGCGAGCGAGAGGCGAGTGAGACGATGCCAAAAGGGGGAGGGACTCCCTTGTACGCCTGAGCAGCGGAATTGCCCATAGTTCTTGCGAACACCGCGATTTTCGTCGAAAAACTCGCATTTTCTTGCAGAGTGCGTGCATCTTCCGGGGCAGAGTTCTTTTGCCAAAAACAGCCACCAGTAGCCACCGGTGGGGCCTCCAGTGGTGGCGAATTGGTGACTGCCCAACTGTGGAGGGAGGGCTTTAGCAGCAGGATTCTGGCAAAGAACCGCTTCCCCCCCCTTTTGGCATCATCCTTCCTTGGCGGCTTATCCGAACCTTTCGTCCATTTTTTTTTTTACATAAGCGCCAGCTTGAAAGGAAATGCTCGACGATGCTGCCCGACAAAGAACAGAAGGGATCCCAAGTGCTGTAACTACCGAACCACGTGTTGAACGGACGTGAGGTCATGCGGGTCTACCCCTACACGACAAATCACACAAACACAACAGGTCAAAAAATCCTGAGTGAGAAAACAACACACGGTGGTGTAAGCGAAGAACAAATCAGATTGTGTTTGTATTGTATTTGTCCCTTACCTCTATATTTCCCCCCTTCCATTCGGAGTCGAAGCAGCTACGTCGAGTATTTTTTTTTTTTGGCGGGCATGAGAACTTCGTGTCGACCGATGGGCAAAAACAACCCGGAAAAATAAAAAGTAACACAGAAGAAGTAGTGATTCTCTTATTCATTTTGCATCTTTTCTTAGCAGTACTGTTGTGGTACTGAAGGGAGCAATTCTCGAACAAGGGGGGTTGCGCATGAGAAACGTTGAATGAAACCAACGAAGAACGCCGGCCTTCTGAGCCGCATACATACAATCCTGACATTTACTCGAAACAACGCGAACATCCCGGAATTCCAGTTCCCAGCACCTCTCTGCTTGGTGCATGAGAGGCAAGATGCCCAAACGAAAACTATGATTTCCCCCGTGAGAGACGGGGGTTTTACCTGTAACACGTGGAGGACACGAATCGTCCTCGATCACGTCGTTGTTGATTGTCCGTTGTGTCGTTTGTCCGGTGCAGCAGGATCCCTAACTTCGGGAAAAACTTCCTTCGTTCCCGTTTCGGTTCAGTAGCGCAGTCAGCGCCTACCACCACCCCCCTTCTTTCCTACCGTCATACTTCGATTGAAACAGGTCTTGCCCGCTAACTGGTCGCCTGGGGGTTAGACTGTCCACTGTCGCGGCGCCTCAGGGACCTGCCGCCCCTACACACTTAAGGCGGTTACGCTTGTCCACGCGCCCGTATGTCGCAGTAAGTAAGAACCGTCGATTTCACCGCAAAACAAGGGTTACGAAAACGATCCTGGTGTCGGTCACTACAGTTGCACTTGGGCTGGCCAACACAAGGTACGCGAGACCGCCCAACCGGCAGCGATTGCTGGAATTATTTCTTTTCCCGATAATACACCGGAGGCTCTACGTAATAATACCGGCTTCAAAAAACCCGAAACGGTGGACAACCGCAACCCGACCCCTCTCTCGGCGACACAACTGCGTGTGGACCAGTCGTTGTATGTCTTTATTCCATCCCACCGCCCCCCTCCCCGTTGTTGCAAAACTCGGGGCTCGTCGTAGTAGTAGCTTTTTAGAGTGAAGTTTCTTGTTAACGACATCGTTGGTACTAAGAAAGCTTAGTACTTCGCAGTATTCTACATGCAACTTACCAAACCAGGTTAAGTAAGAAAGGACCACATCTCTTCTCTAGATTTTTCTCATAGCATGCGAGCAACGCACATTGTGGTTGACTATTCAACTCGTCACGCAGCTTCTGTAGCAAGGCGAGTCACTTGAACAGAAAAAGAACAGCCAAAAGCTAGTTACGGCTAACCCCCCCCTCCGGAGATCTACGACAAACCCGGAGGTCGTGACCGCTATGTATCTATGTATTGCGGCATGCTATGATCTTTTGTTCATCCGCCCCAAGCATGCAAATGTTGGGAGAAAGCTCGAGCTCAGCACCGCCAGCAGCGGCGCCACCGGTTTCTAGGTTCAAACCCCGGCTGATGTTGCTGGCGGGAGTTGAGCCTCTTGTGGGCCAGTGTCCCGGGACCTGCAAAAAGCATCGATCCCCGTGCACAGGTCCGACCGTAAGCCCCTCGGCTCTACTGCGGCTGATCGAGGGTGACATCAATTGGCTCCGGGAACGATGAAGACCGCGGCCAGGCGCAATGGTCGATGGGAATTGCAGAGGCACGAGGCTCCATCAGGTCGTCAAACGCATTAGCGGTTGTGCGATTCGCCCATGCCCATCAGCAGTTGAGTGTGTCGCTTGAGAATGTAGTCTCTCAGACTCCTGTTCGACTCTCGATTCGACGATGATGAGACGCGCACGTACAGTTGACGACACGCTGCGTCTCCTCCTGGCTGTGGACCCGCAGGCTAAACAATGAGCAAGTTTGCACTCCATGAAAGAACCAATCCATGCGATGTTTGAACACGCATCGCGTCTTGCCAAAATGAAGCAAGAAAAGCCCGCGAGGCATGAATCACAATAGAACACAAGATGCCAAAACTGGGTCGGGAAAGGAGGGAATTGTTCCCTCCCCACCCGATGGTTCAATCGATTTTCATCGAGATCTTTTCAACACGTTCGAACCGAGAGAACCGGCTTCCCTGCGCTGCGTTTTCCGCGAAACTTCCCCACCGGCGCGGCCTCCTGTCACAGCTCTCCCTTTCTTTAGAACAGGTCTTTGAAAAAAGCGAACTAGGGGGTGCGTGTGTGTTACCGCCGCACGTCACCTCCCTCTCCAAAAAAAGCACGGTACCAATCCAAAAACCAAGCACCCACGGGCGACCGTAGACCTCAAAGTTTTGACCTTCAAGTTTTTATACACCGCACACAGATACACAAGCCGCAGCATCGAACCGGCCAGGGTTTTGGCCGTTCAGCCGTATGAGCAAACCATCGTGAGGTCTATCTTCCCTTCACGAGCCAAAAGCCAGCGGTTCAAAATTCGTGTTGGTGATGCTGTTCTTCGCTAAAGAGCGCCCGCTCCACTTCACTCATTACGGAGGTGGCTCAGTTCGAAAGGCTGTTCCAAAGAGCAGGGCGCAACAGCAACCAGATTGCGAGAACTCCTGGGAGGAAATCCAGGAGAACGGCAAGTACTTAGTGCTACTAGTGCAAAACACAAAGCGTAGCAACATATTGTTGGCCTTCGCTTCACTCGGAGTTGTCCTTCTTCCCACCCCTCTTCAAGTGAACACCCCACCTTCCCAAGTCATCGCAATTTCAAGGTTGGAGGACAAATAGAAGCTATGCCCACTCTCCGTTGGCAGCTCCAGCCATCGGGGAATATTCGGCAGTGACACAACGAAGCTCGCCCGAGTGTCCGGTGTGGCCCGTTGAGAAAGCGGGTGTCACACGTCACCATCTTCTTGGGGTGTGACTCAGGAACACCCGCTTCTGTCAAAGTGCAAAATGCTACTCGAGGTTTCGCAACACCGCCCAACGGCTGCCAACTCCGCGATGCACAAAACCAGGCGTTTAGCGTCCGGCGGGAGCAACACGACACAGCCGTATCTGCAAAGTGAGACGAGAGGCATCCGTTCACTCTGTGTCAAAGTACTGCAGCGAACGTCCAAAGTTCAAAGTTCAAAGGAGGAAGAGCATGCTGTTGGTCCGACACGGTTGTGAGGGGGCTTTCTCCCCGAGACGGATTGGTTTGTTCCCACAGACGGGTGACGAACAGCCGCCTGGCAGACCAGACTCGCACCGCTATCCTGTCTGCAGGCACTCAGGTTCCGCGCGGATGGACCGAATCACAGTGCAGATGGGGGCACTGCGGCGACGAGTACAACCCCTCTTCAACCCCTCCCCCCACGCCTGCATCACAGAATCTGGATGCAGCGGGAAAGGTTCCAGGGTGCGATTCGCCAGGGTGCGATTCGCCAGCGTCCAAATCACGCCCACATGGGATCGTCGGAAACGCAAAAAAGGGCGGTCTGCATTCGGAAGCTGTTCAGAACGTGGCTCGCTGCACGCAAGCCCATATTTGTCCATCCCGCCAGGCTTCCCAAAACCTCCGAGTGCTGTCACGTGTTCTATTATTATTTTGTGTTTTGTTCGTACGTTCGTCCCGCGCGTGTTGCGTCCCACATCCCCCCTCCCCACCTTACCGGGTTCTTGGCTTAGCCCAAACAGTGCGTTAAACAGACGAGAGTTGTTGAAAACACTTATTCTTACGCTTATTATTTTCTTCAAAAGAAAAAAAAAGGGTCAACATGCACCAACCTGCGCCCCCTCCTGTACGGGATCGTCAGGAAGCACAAAAACCCAAGGTGAAGTGAACACAAGGAACCAACTCCCCCCCCTTCCTCCTTTTCCTGCCCCAGGAGGCAGGTTTGGCCCCAACACTAAATTAAGCCCCACCCCACAGCACCTCATTTTCATATCTGCAGCCGCAATGAACAAGTAGTGTCCCGTCAGCTTCAGGCAGTTCAGTCCAACCCCGTCGCATTTAATATGTGTGAGTTCTTTTGTTTGTTTTGAGGGTCCAAAAATATAACCTGCCCCTTTCTTTTTTAGAAACATTTTCTCCTTTCCTCCTTTACTTTGATCATAGGTGTCACGGCATGTTTTGGCAGCCGCTGCTTAACAGAGTGCATGCTAATCCGTGTGGTTCATGTACTTAAAAGAACTCAATGCTTAACACAATTTGACGTGGCGGCTTTGGATTTACATCTGAATGACACCTCAATACAAAAAAAGTTGTCGACAACTAACAAGTAAAAGAATAAAAACAAAACTACGCATTTCTTCTCGGGGCCCTTCATCTTGCACTCCGCGCGTGAGCGCTTAGAACTTTTCGGCAACAAATGCCGTGCAACGAGAATTGAGGAACGCCGAGTAGCAAAAATCATCAGCTCACACTGTTTATAAACGTTTAGGTCCCCCGCTTTCTTGTGCTGCGGGGATGTAGGAAGAGGAAACCTCGTTTTTGGCAACACGCCGGTACTCGAATTCAAGCAGTGTTTCCAACACTGGGGGAAGCATAGGTCGCACCTGGGTGAGAACCTCTCAAAGGTCCACGAAGGGAAAACGGGCTTTCTCTCTGAAGAAAAGAAAGACGTCGTCGCAGGCAACCGACTGCGCGAATATCGCCGGCAAGCACGAATACAAAAAGGAAAAGGGAAAATGAAGCGAATCCCCACCCGGAACTTACCCCCACACAAGCCGTCCCCTTGGCAGTCGGCAACGCAACGGACTGGCTCTGCATGAGCGTCCCCTGGACTGGGAACCCCTGCCTATATCGAATGGGGGCCCTTTGCCCGGAAGGACGTTCGCTGGAGGTAATGACAGGCTCCTCTTGTTCCCTTCCTCCATCTCCCTTTTTTTTTCCCGCTCGCTTTCTGCTGCCTAAAGGCTGGCGCGCTCTTGCAGTCGCCGGCTTTTGCCCGGAAAATGATCTATCTTCTTCATCTTTCACCCCAGAACAGCGAAAACTGGCCTGTATAAACTACCACAAGTAAGATATTGCATGCATACCAACATACCGGTACCATTAAGGAACTCTTTCGACGATGGTCACCCGGAGACGAAAACCCCGTCCATTAATCGAAAATACCGACCGCTTAGCACAAGAAACAGCCAAACGAAAGTCCTTGCCGAAGAGTCACCAGCAGACTTTTTTCGCCAAACACCGGAGTTTCAATCCTCACTTTCAACTGAACAAGAAAACGCGCTCGGCGGGAAAACCAAATTAACTTCAAGCCAGCAAAAAAAAAGAAGAAGCAAAAAAAAAAGAAAAACTTGCTGTTCGGCAGAATATGATTCTTCCAAAGTCCTCTTGCCCAGTTGAACACAGCTGTTTTCACGTTTTCTTTTCTTCTTTCGGCGAAAAACACAAAAACTTTTACTCTAAAAAAAAAGCGAACCAAGAAATGTGGCCCCGCTCAGCGTTTTCCGGCTTGCCCCGGGATGCGCTTTCCTCTTCGTTTTTTTTTTTCTTCCGCAGATGCAATTCCGCCAGTACTCAGGCCGAGTGTTCGCGCTCAGTTACTTTTCCTCGAATTGCCCGACCATACCGTTGTGCATTCTCGCCGCCCCATCTTTTTTTTTGTTGGCCACGCATGCAGCGGACGCCTGAACCGCCCGAGTAGGACCCTCTGACTGCGACCAATTGCCGCCTGCAAACCTTGTCCTGCAGTTGAGTTCGGCGTAGTGCGGTGGGCGGAAAACTTCAGTTTTCCCCCCTTCTCCTGCTCTCGCGGTGGTGTCGGTTTTCGAATGTAGTCCTTGCGTCTCTTCCCGCATCCTCCAATTTCGATGCATTCTGAATTGTGAGGAGGCCGCCGCAGACTTTTGTTTTCCATCTCTGCCTTGTCAAGAGCTGCGACTCAACTATTCTTGTTGCATAAGCATCTGCCTTGTACGAAATGCTTGAGGACTGAAGACTGCCAGTTGCGATAGATCAAAGGAGGTAAATGTGCTGTCCCCCACACGAAACACAGGGAAATCTAAATAGATCTGGTCTAGGGGCGGGCGTAAGCGTTCCACAAAAAAGACCCACTTTGCAGTTGTATTGTTTTCTCCCCCTCTAGCCTCCTTCGAAATGAGCACAAGGCAGTCCCTCGAGCATTTTACGAGCACCCTGCTTCGTAGGAACAGGAGAAGGCCGAGCTGCAAAATCTTAAAGGAAGAAACATGCTGCAGCCCGGATGGCAAACTCAGGAGAATCTGGGTCAGTGCCGGGGCGCAGGTGTTCTACGAATAAAGACCCACTTTTGTAGCTGCAATGCTTCTCTTCCCTTCTAGCCTCTGTCGAAAAGAATATGCATAGGCGGTCTCCACCCCCTGACTCGATGTGCCACCCGATTAAACGTGAGCGTTTTCTTCAACCCGGCCTACAGCGAACAGAAAGCGCAATTTAAAATAAAAAATAAAAATAAAAAAGTAAGAAATTGGGACTCAGAAAAAAGTGCTAAACCCCAGGTGGACTTTTTTACCCTGTTGCCACGAGGACTCTAGAAAGGACTCATTGCGCGAGCGTCTGACACAAGGAAGAACTCGAAAAAAAAAAAAAAAAAAACGGGAACTCAAAAAGCGCGAACGTTAACTCTGAAGTAGTGTGAAACCCAAAAATGGGAAAATAATACAAAGTAAGATGTCTCACTCTAAAAAAGGATACAAAGAACACAGATGTCTCTCGCGTTCCCTCAAGGGGATTCGCCGGAAAAGGCAGAAAAACATTCACTCCCACCATTTTCGAAAGTACACAAAGAAAAACGTGATGAACACAGAAACCCCGCCAAAAGGCTTACGGTGCACGAAGCTGACGCTCGCTGTCGTCGGAGAACAGTGCACCTGCTGAGAAAAAAGCCGGCCTTTTATGCCACCAACAAATTATTTTCCGAAAACCACCCGGCAAAAAAAAAGCCCGACCGTGCAGTGGGCAAATCGCAAAGACGGTTCAACAGGAAAGAGGGACTCTCGTGAACAAATTGCCTAGTTGCTCCTGCCCGGCATTCATTACCAGGCGCACGATGGTCAGCATTTTGTGCCACTCTTGGTGCATTCAATCCGAATGACCGCTCTTCCCCCGTGAACCACATACTGGAGAAAAAGCCCAGCCACCGGCCCAGCGCACGAAGAAAAAGAAGAAGAAGAAGAAAAAGGCCGCTCCTGCTCCGGGAACGTGACGGTCAACCACAGCTTGCAAAGCTTGAGTCGGAGGCAGCACAGTGCCACAACCCCGTCCGCTCTGCCCTGCGGCTGACCGTCTCGACGAGCTTGTGTTCAGCGCGAGCGCCAAGCCCCAAGGTGCGCCAAGCCTTGATGCTTTAGTTTGGGAAATCGGTAGCCACTTGACCCGTAGGCCCGTGGCTCTGCAGTACCGCCGAACACGTGAAGCTTGGCTCCCGTGTAGCAGGCTTTCCCTGGTACCTCCCCCAGCGCACGAAAAAAAATATATATATATACATATAAATGGTATGCCCAGGAGCCATTTAAAAAAAAGACCGGGTCACCGGCCTTAGCGGACAACACTGTCGGCGAATAAGAAAAAAAAAAACATACATAGGTATCGTGGACGACGTATGCCCCGACTTACCGAATAATGAAGGAGAGTTCTTCTCTCACGAACAGCAAAAAAAAAAAAAAAAAAAGCTCTACAAATAATGAGAAAACGTGCTAACAGCGTCGCCACTTAACCCTTTACGGACGGGGGGGATATTTCTATTCATGTCGAAAAAAGCGAGCTGGAGTCATGCAGAGCAAAGACCCGTAAAAGGATCAATGTTTGCAGGAGAGAAGCTCCGACACCTTTCCAAGGAGCACCAGGTTTCCCATTTTGAAGTCGTAAAACGTTCGAGTTTTGACCCGTAGATTCCCCCAGAAGGCTTTCTGCGCGCCGGGCAATCTCTTTCCTCTCCCCCCCTCCGTCCGTAAGGGGTTCAGCATTTCTTTTTAGTACTAACAATCTTGCGGGTTGCCCTTCAATGTATTGTGCAGGCTAAAAAGACGTGGGCAGGCGTGTTTTGGTGGTTGATCAGAATTCCTTGCCTGAATATACACAGGGTAAATACAAGTGGGAATAACGATCAACCGGCACGCACAAACAAAACGAAGCGCCTGTCTTTTTTTGGGGGGGGGGGTGGTTTTGACATTAGTTTTGTGGTTTCGGGCGGTCGAGAACAGTTGTGTACTACTAGGCTTGGAAGAGCCCTGGCACCAAGGTTGCCGGGCGCCCCTCCTCGCACCGGAGGACTGGAAATCCCCACCCAAAGGACCACCCGATGAGCTCTAACTTTGGAGTCGTCTGCGTTCACGAGCGAACCCTGACGAAAGACGAAGAAGCGAGGAGCACACAACACCGCGGTGAAGAAGAAGAAAAAGAAAAAGGAAAAAAGAAAAATGCCGCTCCTGGTCCAGGAACGTGACGGTCGACCACAGCTTGCAAAGCTTGAGTCGGAGGCAGCACAGCGCCACAACCCCGTCCGCTCTGCCCTGCGGCTGACCGTCTCGGACGAGCTTGTGTTCAGCGCGAGCGCCAAGCCTTGATGCTTTAGTTTGGGAAATCGGTAGCCACTTGACCCGTGGGCCCGTGGCTCTGTACCGCAGAACACGTGAAGCTTGGCTCCCGTGTAGCAGGCTTTCCCTGGTACCAACACCGCGGTGAAAAAAAAAAAAATTACAGGGGGCTGGTCCCTCAAGTTTTGGAGACCTTACACTCCCCTTTTTCCCTTTCTCTATTTTTGCATCCCTTTCCTATACAACATCTTCTTCGAAGAAGACTTGATGCTAGCATCAACTGTGCATGAGAGGCAGTGCTCTGCCTTGAACATTAAACCAAGATTTCCCCCCGCCCTCTCCTCCCGCCATTCTTTACTGTCAACGGGCGGAGATTCAGAAAAAGCGAACGTTCTCTACAATGGTACCCCCGAAAACCGAAGTAACGAAGAACGCAAGAAACCCGCGTAAACTACGCAGGCACTACGCAGAGAAGGAGGGGGGACCCAGACCCGGGCTAAGATTCTTGGAACTAGTGTGATGGACCTTTCTTCGGAGGGGCTCACGCACTCAAAGATCGACTTATGCGCACGAACTACGCAAGTGTGATGGACCTTTCTTCAGAGGGGCTCACGCACTCAAAGATCGACTTATACGCACGAACTACGCAAGTGTGATGGACCTTTCTTCGGAGGGGCTCACGCACTCAAAGATCGACTTATACGCACGAACTACGCAATACGAGGTTTTCGGGGGTACCATACAAATACCGACTTATCTTCAAGCGACGGAGCAGCGTTCCGCGCTAGTGCCGGGGCATCGGAGAGCCTTTAAGGCTCAGCCCGCTGTTTCGTAGTCCGAAAGTATGCGAATGCAGCAAAACCACGCCTTTAATTCAGCTCGAAATGCATACACTGGTGCTGACAACATCTCCGGACAAACGGCGCGCACGGAAAGCTGAACGAAGCCAACGGAGAATTGGCGAAAACGGAGGATACACCGTTCCCAGAATAGTTTAAAACCAGGTACCTCTACAGCACGTGCCCTGCTACGTACTGCCTACTGCATGTAGCAGTACCATTGGCTGTAGCTGTACAGCTGATAGCATAGCGCACTCACATGGGTAGCAACGTGCTCATAGTGCCAGCTGTGCATATCACTGCATGTACCCCTGCACACGTGAAGAATAGGACGCTGGCCGCTGGCATAGGCCACGCGGTAGAGTATCTCTACAGCATGTGCCATGCTACGTACTGCCTACTGCATGTAGCAGTATTAGCTTACGTACTGGCTGTCAGGCGTGAAGCGGCGGATCCTGGCACTGGTGGGTGACGGTGCCGTGGTACAGCCCGTGGTACCCTGGCGAACGAGCGAGCCCGGCCCGCAGGAGATCGTCGTCTTGCTGCGCTGCGGACCCACCTCTTCTCGTCTACCGCGTGGCCGTATGCCAGCGGCCAGCGTCCTATGGTACATGCAGTGATATGCACAGCTGGCACTATGAGCACGTTGCTACCTCGGACGGGACGGCTTGCGGCCACCGTAGAAGTACAAGAGGAAGTGAGGAGACGGGAAGCTCCGTGCGAAATGGTCCTTTCAATTTTGTTTGAGCACCTTCGGTGTCTCTAGGGGCGTCGAGTGAGGACCCAAAGAGAGACAAGAGGTATTGGGCGACAAAGCCCTGATTGTTTGAAGTCCACTTGCTTCAGAAGCAAGGTTGGAAGGGGACGATTCGGAAACTCAAGGATTCAGAATTGGAACATGGCACAGGCATTTCCTCCTCTCATTTGTTCCCGACTTCGCTCCCCTTGATCGATTTGGCGTTACTCGCTCTCTCGTACCGCAGAGCAAAGGGTCCGAACGAGACCTCCCTGCACTCTATTCTCGTTTCTCTCCCTCTTTTCACCCTCCCATCCCGGTCGGAGCTGTCAGCTGCGATATTTGCTTAGCGTAGTGTTCATTGGCGTTCCAAAGAATTGCGGGAGGGGCATGTCTGTGCGTGCAGTATTCGAAAAAAACGACCGTCCAGACTCCCACCAGACCCTACGACCCCATAAAACTTGTTCACGCTAAAAACCCTTTTACTCAAAGAAAAAGCCCACCCCAGGTTCTGCGCTGATGATGGTCCGCCTTATGTGTCCGTGGCTTAAAGGACCGAAACACGGCGCAGACGAGACCAGTGCGGTGTTGAGCACATACCCATTCCAAGCACGTTCTTGCATCCCCCCCTATTCCGACGATCCGGAGACCGTAGCATCCCGGAGTTTCGAACTGCCAACTTTTTTAAAAAGAAGAAAAAAGGGAAAAGACATCTAGGGCGTCTCATGCCGCGCTCAAGAGAGGACTTCCGTGGCCATACAAATACACTGGAAACCTAGTGTCCTGCGCGCAATTCCTCGAAACATTTTTTTTGCCAGTCTTTCCCTGCGACCGTGGTGTAGTAAAGCTACAAAGTACTACTACTACGAATGGTGAGTGCAAAAATTAAGGAAAAAACAAAAAAGCGAACTTTCACTTCAAGCAGAGTTCTCTTTCCCACCAGAAACGCCCCCTAATTTTCTGCGTCCACACTGTGCGTACTGTGCGAGAGATTTGCAGTGTGCAGGGGGAAAAAAGAGCGGGTAAAATCGACTTTTTCTCCCCTTAACAAGGACAAGTTTGCCGACGATGAACAAGTAAAAAGAAGAAGAGCATAACCTACAACTGCTGAATGTTTTTGATGGAAGGAAATCTGAAAGCGCCTGTTCAGCCGACGTTGAAACGATTGCAACCGGGTCCACCAGTCAGAAGTCCATGACTTCTCTACACCGAAGTAGAACGCGCATCCGGGGAAGTTTCATGACGGATTGCGATGCCAGGCAGCAACATCCTCCCTTTAAGCCTCTAACGGTCAACCGGAGACGTTAAAATACCGTCCTTTTCAAATCGTGTTGGTGTTCCATTTTTTTTTGTTTACAGACTACACTTTCCTGCGAACTCTAATTTTGGTTGTGCCTGGTGCGCTACGCCCAAGCCACGGTACGGAGTTTCAAGAGAACTTTCACTCTATAAAGAAGATAGCTATCGTTGGTCGGAGGAATTACACCAAGGTCCGAGCTAGTGTCCTGCGATAAATACATCCCGCAGCAGAGGAAAAGCGAACGTACCCTTCAAGCAGAGTTCTCTTTCCCGCCAGAAACGCCCCTAATTTTCTGCGTCCACATTGTGCGTACTGTGCGAGAGAATTGCAGTGTGCAGGGGGAAAAAGAGCGGGTAAAATCGACTTTTTCTCCCCTTAACAAGGTCAGGTTTGCCGACGATGAACAAGTAACAAGAGAAGAGCATAACCCACAACTGCTGAATGTTTTTGATGGAAGGAAATCTGAAAGTGCTTGTCTTCAACCGATGTTGAAACGATTGCAACCGGGTGCACCAGTCAAAAGTCCTTGACTTACACCGAAGTAGAACGCGCATCCGGGGAAGTTTCACGACGGATTGCGATGCAGCAACATCCTCCCTTTACTCTTTCCCGCCGGAAGCCTCAAACGGTCAACCGGAGACGTTACAATACCGTCCTTTTCAAATCGTCAATAACGTTTGTTGGTGTCCCATTTTTTTTGTGTTAACAATGCATTGCTGTACTAAAAATTAGTAGTAACGTTTGTTGGTGTTCCATTTTTTTTGTGTTAACAATGCATTGCTGTACTAAAAATTAGTAGTAACGTTTGTTGGTGTCCCATTTTTTTTGTGTTAACAATGCATTGCTGTACTAAAAATTAGTAGTAACGTTTGTTGGTGTTCCATTTTTTTTGTGTTAACAATGCATTGCTGTACTAAAAATTAGTAGTAACGTTTGTTGGTGTCCCATTTTTTTTGTGTTAACAATGCATTGCTGTACTAAAAATTAGTAGTAACGTTTGTTGGTGTCCCATTTTTTTTGTGTTAACAATGCATTGCTGTACTAAAAATTAGTAGTAACGTTTGTTGGTGTTCCATTTTTTTTTTAATATACATCTGTACTGACGGGAACATTTCCGGAACAACGGTTGCACATGAAAGAGAAAACGAAGCCAACGAAAAAGTGCTAATACAGGAACAACCCCCCAGAGAGGTTTATACCCTGTACACGCGAAGAACAAGAATCATTTGCCTTATCATTTTCATCAGTTGATGCTGATCGTCCATTGCTTCGTTTATCAGTGCAAGCCCCAACTCCGGAAATGTTCTTGTGTTAACAATGCATTGTTGGTACTAAAAATTTGTAGTTGTCGGCAGCGTACTACATGAAACTTACCAAAGCAGGTGAGTTCCGCTAGTGCGCACAAACAAAAGAACGCGCCATACTAATTTTTTTGTTTACAGACTACGCTTTCCTGCGAACTCTAATTTTGGTTGTGCCTTGTGCGCTACGCCCAAGCCACAGTAGCTGTCGACACCGAAACCCCCCTCATCATAAGCAACCCGAGATAGAGAGCGGTGCGCGCAGAAAAAAGAAGAAGAAAAAAACACAGAGGACCCCCCCAGTCCCTTATGGGGTCGCTTTTTGCTCACGGAGTCTTGTTGCTCCCTTCTTGTCTCCTCACTCACTCTCTCTCTCTCTCTTTTGAAAGACTTTGTGCTGGCATCAAACATGCGTGCGTGACAAAATCATGCCTGATGATCAAACTACGAATACCTCATCCTCCCCCTCCCTGTGCCCACAATTCTCACTCCCTCCTCCCTAACAGGGCCTGCAATGCTCTTTAAAACGAACCAATCTTCCCCCCACTTGTCACGCCCACCTTCCCGTCTCCACATTCAGCCAGTGGTTTAAGTACCAAGGTTTCTTTACGCTCCATTCGCCCCCGACCCACCCCCCAGCATGTTTCCGGGCATAAGGGACCGAAACACGGCGTAGATGAGCCCGTGCGGTGTTGAGCACATAACTCCATTCCAAGCACGTTGTCCAACCCCCCCCTCCCCGCCGGGTCTCCATTCCAGTAGATGCACTTCGCGACGTGCTGCCTTCAGCTCACCGAATTGCTTTACATAAGCGCTGGAAGGAAATGCTTGACTTTGCTGCCAGACAAAGAACCGAAGGGATCCCAAGTACTGTAACTACCGAACCCCGGGTTGAACGGACGTGTGGTCATGCGGGTCTACCCCTACCCAACAGGTCAAAGTCCTGAGTGAGATCCCCACCAACACGGTGGTGTTAGCGAAGAACAAACCAGATTGTGTTTGTATCGGATTTTCCCCTCTGCCTCTGTATTTCATCCCTTCCCAGCTACGGTGAGTATTTTCCTGGCTCATTTCCCTCTGGTACTTCAACCATAGCTGCCCACAGCAGCAACCCTGCAGCCGGTACAGAGGACCCGGGGTTTACAACTTGCGTCTGACACGACATTCATAAAATTAAGTTCATTAGACAACGCCTCTTCCTTCCTGCTCTTCTCCTCATTTGGGCCACATATTTCTGTTCGTGTTGAACTATGGGCCTCCACAGACACAACGCCCGGAAGGTTTGTTTGTCTGCATAGCTTCACAGTTATACGCGTACCTGCAGCAACCATCTGGCATCACCTGACGGACTTTAGCACGAAGTACCCTGGAGTGCAGCTAGCTACACGCTAGCTCCCAGGGTAGTGACATCAGCTCACGGTCTCAAGACCAGGAACATAAGTAAAAATGACGATTTCGTTGTTGACTTGAACCCCCGGCCGCCCAGGCTTGAAAACGCCGACTTCTTAACACAAGAATCCGTCACAAAAGCCACCCGGAGGGTTCGAACTCTCGGATTACACCTCCTCGGTGTTGTCGCTCCCTTGCGCCTCCTCCAATCAAAAGGAGGATAGCAAACGAACCCGAAGCGCAAGAATGCTCTCCCCAGAGTCTTTTTGCATTTCGGAGCGTTAGTCTTAACAGACAGAATGCCCGGAAGGATCATTTTGTCTGCGAAGCTTCCGCAGTTAAAGAAGACACCCAACCTACGTACTTGCAGCAACGTAGCACGAACACACAAAGTTCGTCCGTGGAATTTGCCTCTCTTTGTAATAAAAGATCTCTACGACGCCGTGAGGAGGTATTTGATCACAAACTGAACTGGCTTAACCCTTACGGACAGAGATTGTTCGGAAAAGCCCGAGCTGGAGTTCGGACACTGCGTCTCCCAAGTAAAGACACTGTTTGCTGCTGTGAACAGATGTGACCTGTACACATTGCGAGACCTTTCCACCCAATATTCTTCATCCTGAAGATCATACAACTCTTGTGTTTGATCCGGAGTTTTCCTGGAAGGCTTTCTGCAGGTTTCTGCACACCCGGTCACCTCCCTTCCGTCCGTCCGTAAGGGATTAACCGATTTCTTTGCACTTCTGTTCCACATTCGCAGGACTCTGTACGTGTCGGGCCCGCACAGGCAGAACGCCCGGAAGGTTCGTTTTGTCTGTGGAGCTTAAAGGGGGGTCGAATAATAACAGTTATTTGACACACGTCTGGTTGTCTAAAAACGCTACCACTATTTGATCCTGCTACCGCTCGGCTAATCGGAACTTCTTATTATTCGACCCTCCCCCCCCCTTAAGTAAGGCGTCCGACCCACAACACTTGCAGCAACTGTAGTACCAACAAGTTTTCTAGAGATAATCCCCCAGTTTTTCTTCTTTTTTCCTCCCCTAATCCGTGCCTCGTATCACACAGCCGCCGAGCAACACGAAACCACCCAGAAGAAAAGCCAGGCACCGGGATCTTCCTGACGAGTACGCAACCCGGTGAACATAATCAAGAGTCGAGGTTAACGTCAAAACTTCCTGGCTTTTCACGCCGTAGCAGAACGACCACCCTACCCAAACATCCTCTAAACGCGTTAGGGGACACAAGGTTTCACAACGGAGTGACACATCACCCACAACGAGCTGCGCTCCCTTACTTTTCTCAACCCCCCTCCATACCCAAGCCTCTACGGTCAACCGGAGACTTCAAAATACCGACCTTCTATCAAGCCAGGTAGAGAATGGACTGTCGACGGGACTCGCCGACAGCGCACTGCATACCTTGTGTTACCAAACATTGCATTCCGACGGAGCCCGCTCAGAATTTTTATTAGCCCAGGCGTCCGCTCTTGCGCCCCGGGTCCGCGTATAGTTTTCTACGAGGAACCCCTCAGCCTTTTCCGTATTCTTGGTATTTTTACTGCTGGACTGTTCCGTGTTGGCAACCCCACACAGAGCCCGGGCGAGTGAATCCGTCAGGATGCATTCTGTGTATTATATTCTGTATTCTGAAACAGGTCCTTGCATTTTTATAATTTGCTGTAATTGCTTTCTCAATCATTGGCCAGGTTGCACCTCTGTTCGTGTTGAACTACGGGCCTGCACACACAGAACGCCCGGAAGGCTCGTTTTTGTATGTGTAGCTTCCACACAGCTTTAGTAGGCGTCCAATCCACGTACGAGCGGCAACCTGGAGGGCTCCAGCTCGACACAGCGAGACGCCTCACCCAATACGGTATCACGGCGAATAGTGAAAAACCACCCGAAACTGATTACCAGGCTCCCAGCCACAGCGCTCTCGTAAAAAGCATGTCTTCATCCCATCCACTACCAGACTCCCCAGCCCTCAATGGTCAACCGGATACTCTCAAACACCGGACCTTCAAACCTCATAAAACGCTAAAACCGGTCCTATTTATGCCTCGAAACACTCTCTACGACCTCCCACCCCCCCCTTGGGAAAGTTGCCCGTCAAAGCGCTGGCCGCCGCCAGAAGCCCCACAGTAGGCAGAAGAGGAGGACCCGCAGCCAATTCCGATGAATGCTCGCAAGGCGGACTGCCAATTCTGACAATTGCACAGCATTCCCGTTTGAGCAGTCACAACGTCAACGGTGGTGCTGCTGCACATCCTGACGCCCGCGCATAGTACGGCGCGCGTCACGCACCGTGCCACAACCGCTAGCCGCAACCCTCCGATGGGACGCCTTGGCGGCGGAGGAAGGGGCGAGGAAACCGGAAGCTCTCCGGGGAGAGATGCGTTTCTCTCCCTCTCTCTGGCTCTCGCTTTTCCCCACCCCTTTTCTGTATTTCCGTCTGCAACCACATCCAACCTGAAGGTGCGCTCAGCACCACGGCGGACAAATAAAACGAGTCGACTGCACAAAAGAACCGAGGGCCCGGGTCCCTCATGGTATCATTCCTTCGGTTGGCGGAGTCTTGTGCACCCTTCTCTCTTTTCTCTCTCGAAAAAGACTTGATGCCAGCATCAAACGTGCGAAAAGCAGTGTCCTGCTCAACACATTTAACAAAATCTCCCGTTCGAAAATTCAAGCAACACATTTTAGCATCATGGTTCCTCAACTTTGAGATACCGTCATGACCTCCTTCATCCACTGCACACAGTGCTCCTTTTCTCCCCGATGGGGAGATTAGGCTCTGTCTGCGAACACAAAAAGTCTGTTGGCCGAAAAGGGTGCCTGGCTCGCAGTTAAAAAAAAAAAAAAAAAAAAGAAAAAACCCCACCAATCTGTACACCCATGCAGGATCGTCGGAAACACAAAAAGACTATTTGCTGTTTTGTTTTTGAAAAGGATTGCAATTCACTGCACGGGAACGTGCGCTGTTCAACGTTGCGGGAGTCGGAAAAACCTGGCGTACCCAAAAGCAGGACCGACCCCAGAGCAGACTCGGCTATACCTTTACAATTTACATTTAAACGCACTCGACAAAGTATGTCGACGGCAAGCAAGTACAACAACAACGCAAACCTATGCAATGTATGCGCCCGTTCAAGCCGGACAGTTTTGGCACCGTCATCGCCGCCTGTGCCCCATGCCTTCGTTCGACGCGTGCAGCGAGAGTCGACCACCATTTTTTTTTTGTGTTTTCTCTCTTCTTTTTTATTTGGCAGCAGAGTTTTCTGACGAAAGGCACGGCTGCCAAAGAAAAAAAAAAGAGAGAAAAAAAAAACAAAAAAAGGCTGCGTCGGTTCTCAAACACGTGGTCGGCGCTCGGCTCGGACTTTGCAAGGCGGAGTGTCTGCAGTCTGTTTGGGCGCTCGGGGCAGGCAGAACGGCTCCAGCCGCGGTGTCTCCTCGCGCGTTTTCCGGGGTTTCCGCGTCTTTCTGACCAAAAGACGCAGCTCCCCTGAAAGTGTGTGTCGCAGCTTGACTCGCCACCCTGTCTTGTTCTCGGGCGGGAGAAATTGAGGCAATGCGTTGAATCCGCCGAAATCTCTGCGCGTCGTGACGCCGTTTTCTTGGGTTCTGCGACTTTCTGACCAGAGACGCGGCCCCCCAGAGGCGTGTGTCGCAGCTTGACTCGCCACCCCGTCTTGTTCTCGGGCGGGAGAATTTGAGGCAATGCGTTGCATACAACCCGGTCTGTTCTCCACCCAGGGTGAAACGGAATCCGCCGAAATCTTTGCGCGTCGTGACGCCGTTTTCTTGGGTTCTGCGTCTTTCTGACCAGAGACGCGGCCCCCTGATCGCAGCTTGACTCGCCACCCCGTCTTGTTCTCGGGCGGGAGAAATTGAGGCAATGCGTTGAATCCGCCGAAATCTCTGCGCGTCGTGACGCCGTTTTCTTGGGTTCTGCGTCTTTCTGACCAGAGACGCGGCCCCCCAGAGGCGTGTGTCGCAGCTTGACTCGCCACCCCGTCTTGTTCTCGGGCGGGAGAAATTGAGGCAATGCGTTGAATACAGCCCGGTACCGCACACGATCCTGTTTCTGTCCTTCACCCGAACTGAAATGGAGAATCCGCCGCAATCTCTGCGCGTCGTGACACCGTTTTCCCGGGTTCTGCGTCTTTCTGACCAGAGACGCGGCCCCCAAGAAGCGTGTGTAGCAGCTTGACTCGCCACCCCGTCTTGTTCTCGGGCGGGAGAAATTGAGGCAACGCGTTGAATACAGCCCGGTACCGCACACGATCCTGTTTCTGTCCTTCACCCGAACTGAAATGGAGAATCCGCCGCAATCTCTGCGCGTCGTGACACCGTTTTCCCGGGTTCTGCGTCTTTCTGACCAGAGGCGCGGCCCCCAAGAAGCGTGTGTCGCAGCTTGACTCGCTACCCCCGTTTTGCCACAGTTTCTGGCGCCGCGACGCGCGTTTTCGTGGGCCCGCGTCTTTCTGACCAAAAGACGCGGGCTCCCGAAAGCGGGAGTCGCTGCTTGATTCGCCTCGAACGGAGGGGAAAGAGGCGAGCAAAGCGCGGAAATCAACCGGAAACACTAATTTTTTAGAGTGAAATTTTTTGAAAGCGGCCTCGGCTTTGCGTCAATTTTTCGGCACCTTTTTGAACCACTTGTGGAAGGAAAAATCATTGTCCGGAACACGAAACTCCCAAAAAGGCAGCAGCTTCTTTGCAAAGATTGCGCCAAAGGTTTCTTTATATCTTTTTAGTACTACCAATCTTGTGGGTTGCCCTTCAATGTATTGTGCAGGCTAAAAAGACGTAGGCAGCGTGTTTTGGTGGTTGTTCAGAGTTCCTTACCTGAATACACACAGGGTAAATACAAGTGGGAAAACGATCAACCGGCACGCACAAACAACTTGCTCCCAAGCGACGACCGTAGTAGGCCTATCCAAAAGATATGCCGCAAAGAAATCCTTCGAACCCAGATTCCCAGCTTTAACATACCGAAAGTTACACCACTGTGGAACATCACAGCTTACCGGGACTTTGTTTGTGTTATCTAAGCGTATTCGCTGATCGGGAATCGGGTTAAAGTGATATCTCCTTCGAAGCCAATTTCCCGGCGACCCTGTCTGTATGCGTGTGTCTTCACCTTTCAACTGAGTAAGTTTCCCCTCCTCCTCCCTCTGCGTTCTTGCCCCAGGACCTCCCAAAGGAAGGTTTGCAGCTTCCATTTGCGCAACCTCACCACCAACAATGCACTTGAATCCTGCTTCCCATTTACAGACAGTCTGGCGAGTAAACGAACAAAGTGCGTGTGTCAATGCTTTTTTGGCAACAAAAACAAACCCAAGTACCAAGCAGAAAAAGTCACCAAGAGTGACCTTGAGTGGGCCTCCTTTGTCTGATATGCCAAGAGCTGTGCTGAGAATAGCTGCTGTTGAGAACGATAGATGACAGTGCTTGCAAAGAAGAATAAGTACCAGCCGGTGAACAGAAACGCTTCGGCACCAGTGGACGCTTCTCCAGGCTGAAAAGGCTGTGGGCCTGTCAGCCTGCGCATAGGCTCCATTGATCACCACCTCAAACGAACATCGATGCGCGGCATAGAGACAGACTACCTCTATAGCACCACAAGTACATAGGATTACCGTGGTAACCAAAGAAGATGGTAGACCCCCGAACGGAAAAGGAAACAAAAAAAGAAGAAAACAAAACTCTGCGTTCCCTCGAAGAACGTGACGCGAAGAATCACGATAGGTACAGGATCGGACCACCAACCCGACTCGAAAATGGCAACATCAGCTCTTGCTTTACCTTCCAACCTTTTTTTTACCAAACATGCAATGTTGGAGGAAAATAAGAACGCGTCACAGGCCATCCACGGCGTTTCCTTGCGCCCTGTACCAAGAAACAAACGTCCAGGGCAAAGCGTTCAACGAAAAACAATTACCTCCCCTCATCATTTTCCGGTTTCAACCGTGGTTAGCCATTAGCCACATGCAATGTGTGAGGAAACTGAACCGCCCAAGTAGGACCTTCTGATCATGATCATGTGCACATTTGCCACCTGAAACCACGTCGCGGATTTGGGCTCAGGGTAGTGCTGTCAACGAAACCTCTAGTTTCCCTTTCTGCCTTCTCCTACTCGCGGTGTACGGTTTCTTAGGTTGTCGTAACCGACTGACGAACGAATTTTCCAGCAGCTTCGGGGCTTCACCCCAGACCCTCCGTTTCTCCATTTCCTTTTCCTGCGGGCTTCTGTCCCTCCTTTTTTTGATGTTTCCTCCCCCAACTACATCATCTGCTCTCCACAAAAACCGAACTCCCTTTGTCCTCCCAACTTCTCTCCTCCCTTTACTTTTTCCCTACGAAACCGACGACCCCCCATCCCCACTCCCAATTTCCCAATTTCCCAGTTGCACTTCTTTCACCCTCCATTCCCTTCGCTCCTTTTATCCACCCACTCGGGTTCAGAATGCCTGAGGCCCGCACTCCAAATGCACCCGACAATACCAGAATATCACCCGTCCCCTCTGCCAGTTCATCGTCTCTGACTTCATCATTCTGACTTGTTTTCAGGTGGTAAAGGAAGGGTCCAACAAACAGAACGGTAGATCCCCACCTTCTCCTACTCGCCAACAAGAAACGAAAAACGGAGGATAGGAAAAAAAAAAAAAATCGGGCCCACAAAGTCTCATCACAAAAGAAAAGCATGTGGTTTGAACACCCGCGGTCGAAAGACCTGGCTTGTAGTGGTGCAAGCACCAGGCGCTCTTGGTAAGCAACAAAGTCTTTCTCCTCCACCCCCCCCCCCCCCCCCCCCCTCCGCCCATCCCATTTCGGAGTCTTACGCTCCCTATTTCTCCACTTTCTTCTATTTCATATCTGCTTCGAAGAAAAATCGGTGCTCGCACCAGCATGCGGTGTACCGAGCCCGCCTGTTATCGAAATAACAAGTGTGCTTCCCCCCGCGTTATGTTGATAACGTGGCAGAACGTGTGATCCCATGGTGTCTTTTCATGTAGTGGCTGCGGGCACGTACCGGCAGAACTGGAATTCTGCGCTGCGAAACCCGCGAACGTGATTAACGAAAGTAAAACGAAGGAACGCAAGGAAACGAAAAAAATCGGTCGGTCACAAGAGCCCTGGACTTGGCAAAGCACATACGAAAAAGAGGGGTGGGGAGTCGGGTAGACGAACGATCACACTCGAGCACAGAATTGCTGTAAAGAAAAGATTCCAGTGCGCGGATGCGCCGAAATATTTTTCTCGAACACAGAATTGCTGTACAGAAAAGATTCCAGTGCGCGGATGCGCCGAAATCTCATCCCTGCAACAAAGTCTTTCTCCTCCACCCCCCCCCCCCCCCCCCCCCCCAGCCCCTCCGCCCATCCCATTTCGGAGTCTTACGCTCCCTATTTCTCCACTTTCTTCTATTTCATATCTGCTTCGAAGAAAAATCGGTGCTCGCACCAGCATGCGGTGTACCGAGCCCGCCTGTTATCGAAATAACAAGTGTGCTTCCCCCCGCGTTATGTTGATAACGTGGCAGAACGTGTGATCCCATGGTGTCTTTTCATGTAGTGGCTGCGGGCACGTACCGGCAGAACTGGAATTCTGCGCTGCGAAACCCGCGAACGTGATTAACGAAAGTAAAACGAAGGAACGCAAGGAAACGAAAAAAATCGGTCGGTCACAAGAGCCCTGGACTTGGCAAAGCACATACGAAAAAGAGGGGTGGGGAGTCGGGTAGACGAACGATCACACTCGAGCACAGAATTGCTGTAAAGAAAAGATTCCAGTGCGCGGATGCGCCGAAATATTTTTCTCGAACACAGAATCGCTGTACAGAAAAGATTCCAGTGCGCGGATGCGCCGAAATCTCATCCCTCCAAAATTGACGGAGTGGTTCCCGAACGAAAAACCTTCCTTCCAAAAACTCGAAACAGTCTTAAAACACACACACACACAAGCACACGTACTGCCACTACCACAGATACGATACGCAGACTAGTTTTCGATACCTCAAAAGGAACCCTTTCGACGATGGTCCCCCGGGGACTTTAATACCCCGGATCCCCACAGCGAACTTTCACTCTAAAAAAAAAAGACGAACAGAAAAGGAGTCCTTCCCTTTACCACAGCACCGAACCGCCGTTCATGTACGTTTATGACCCCGGCCGCCCGCCGCCCAGGCGGTGTTCTTGCCCGCCATCTAAATTCTGCACACACACCCTCTCCCCTTTCTTTTTAGTGCCCACATTGCTTCTGTGGGGTGATCGGAATCCCCGACCCGGAAAAGAAGCGCGGTGAAGACAAGTGGGAACAGCGGTCAACAACCGGCGCGCAAACAAAACGAAGTCGCCCGTCTTCTTGCATGAGCATGGGCGTGAGCTTTGGGAGGAAGTGCGACGAGAGCGATATTAGCGGGTTTCTGCGGTCTGAACATTCTTCCCGGAGACCTTTGGGCCCCCTTCCCTCTTTTACACTTTCTTCGAAAAAGACTTGATGCAAGCATCAAACACGCATGAGAGGCAGTGTCCTGCCTAAACATTAAGCTAAGGTTTCCCCCCGGCTTTGTATACAGGTATCCAGGGCCTTGCCAAGGGGCACTCCGTTCAAAAAAAAAAAAAAAAAAAGAGAACAGAATGGGCCACTTGGCTAATGTACGAGATCAAGTCTAGCTCGAAGATACGATAACACAAAACATTTATTTTTGGGAACCCCACCGATCACCACAAGCACGTACTGAACTCCACAAGCATACAAAAGGTCGAAAGACACCAATCTGTACGTCCATTCGGGATCGTCGGAAACACACAAAAAGATATCCATGGCGATACGGCGATTTGACACAGTTCCAGAACGGCAGCCCCGGCAGTCGCCTCGCACGTCCTTCCTACAAAAGCTAACGTCCAAAGGCCGAGGGCACGAGTATCTTGTGGCCCCCGAGCCAGAGAGTACGACAGAGGAGAGAAAGAGAGAGAAAGAGAGGGGGGAAAAAGGAAAAGAAAGCAACGGCAACGGAAACAAAGTTTGTTGATATACTTGAGCCGATTCACCTACCCCCTTGAACACGATCGGAGCTCGATTTCGCGGCGATTGCACTATAGTGGGAATATTGAGCCGGTCTACCTCTATTTCCGGGAACCGTATGGAATTGCCTGCCGCTGTGTATCGTGAAGAAGAAGTTCTCGAACACGCAATCGTGGACCATCTGCCGGACGGGCATTCGAAGGTGAAGCGAAGCGCCCAGTGCGCACCTGAAGGCGACGATCAAGACGAGCTGAAGAGGCGTATGATGCAGATTATCGCCACAGATTCTCAGCACTCCAATTCAAACGACGACGCTCGACACGTTCGAACAGGCGGGGTGAATTGGCTCAAGGCATGCACCACACGTAACACCCCCCCCCTCCCCTCGATGCTACCGTTAATACCCAGGGCAAGGCGCGGACATTCCGACTTCCATATCAGAACGACGGGGGGAGGGAAATGGGAAAACTCTAGCCCCCCTCCTCTCCCCGGATATTTCAAAGCGTTGCTCGAATCCGAAAACGCGCGGATCTCGAGCCTGCAAAAAAGGGCAAGGCTACCACTCTCTCCGAAATAGCTGAAGAAAACATTCGCAGCCTCCGGACCACGTGTATCAAATGACACGAAATCCCAAAGAATGCCAAGAATGGAAAAAAAAAAAAAAAAAAGCCCCCTCCCCTTGGCCCCAGTAGAAAAGAAAAAATGAGCGTGAACAGCTCACTTTGTTTTCTTCAACAACACAACTACGCACTTCTTTCGCGTTTTTACAGTACATCTGTACTGACATTTCCGGAACAACGGTTGCACAAAAAAACGAAGCCAACGAAAGTGTGCTAGTACAGAAATCCCCCCCAGAGAGGCTCACGCGAAGAACAAGAAACCTTTGCCTATTATTTTTATCACCTTTTGCCAGTTGACGCTGACCGTCCGTTGCTTCGTTTACCAGTGCAAGCCCGCACTCCTGAAATGTTCCTTCTTAGCAGCTCCTGAATTCCCGTTAGATATCCGGAACCAAAAAGGACTGCATGAATAAAGGAAAGCGAAACAGTCCTACAACCACGGCAAAAACAGCATGCCACACGAAAACGGTCACACGGAGACCCTAAACCCCCGGAATTTCAAGCGAACTTTAACTCTGAGAATAAGTGCCGACGCGCGCTTCCCGAAACGACGGATTAGCCGGACACGGCGAAAGGCACTCTCTCGCGTGTCTAAGATCAATCCCACTATTCAGAGGTTTCCCCTAGAGGCCTAGTAGTATGCCCGCGGATTTTGCAAACCACGACGCGGCAAGTAACCGGCAATCCCCATGGCCGAAAGGTCTCCCGGAATCTCAAGCAAACGTTCCCTTGTTTGTAAAGCAAAAGAAGCCGGCACCAGAAATGGAAACAAGGGCACAGCTCGAGGCACTGCTGCGGGCCCCGTGCTCGCGGGACGATCCTACGCGGGGAGAGAAGTGATACCGGAGGACCGCCGGCAAACGATTTGCCAGTCGGTTTAATGTTGCCGGCGACTTCTGCCCGGCAGAGCGTGTGCATCCTCGAGTGTGCTGGCGTGTGTCGTCCCCAGACTCCCAACAGCGTAGATTACGAAAACGAAGCCTACAAAGCACACACGCGTGGCCGTACTTCCATGAAGGGAGGCACACGCGTCAAACGGGTCGTAGAACACACACGCACACAGCGCCACCTATATTTCTGCCCACCCCCTCTTGACCGTATTCAGTCTGTCTCCTTCCATCCTCCGCCGGTCCTTGCATCAACATTAAACTATGATTCTTCCCCCCCCCCCCTCCTTTAGACACAAATGCAGCTCAAAGCATCTGCAGAATAACACAAAGCCTCTAGGCATAACCCCGTTTTCACATTTCTTCGAAGACGACGTGACCAAGCATGCATGAGAGGCAGTGTCACGACCCCACATTGAACGAAGATTCTCCCACCGCACACATTCACCGCCCGCGCGGCCGTCTCAAATAATAGTACTATAAAAATGCCACAGCCGAGTGCCCCGCAGCACACGGAGGGTGAAAGAGAAAAGATCGATTCTCGTTTGCAGCAGGGCTCGTAGGAGGCTTGCGGCAGCCGCGGGAAGCGATCGTCCCTCCGTGGTGGTCTCTGCGAAGCCCGTTCGGTCCGGTTTATGTTCCGTAGTACTCGCCATCGTATAGACGGCCGACTGCAGGGCAGAGCGGACGGGAGCTAATTCCGACTCAAGCTTTGCATGCCGCGGTTAAGCGTTTGCGCTTTTGCCTCCCGGAGCGAAGTTCGTTCTTTTTGGTCTCAGCAGGTGCAGTAAGTTAGCACCTGCTTTGTAGAAAATACTTGGGGAGGCTGCCAGTTGCGAATCTCGTCGCCCACACGGAACACACAGAGGTACGTCTGGGTTTTCGTGGCGGGCGTAAGTGTTCAACGAAAACCAGTCTGAAAACGGTCTAAAAGACCCACTTTGCAGTTGTGTTGTTCTCCCCCCCTCTTGCCCCCCTCCGAAATTAGCACAAGGCAGCCTCTAGAGTATTTTGTCAAGTACTATACGAACTAGCTTCGCCCTCCGTCGAATCGAACACAGTAACATTACCTTCCCGGACGCACCTGAAAAGAACTCCGGAGTTTCAAGCGCACTGTCGCTCTACCCAATCATGTTGAATGCTGCCCATTGCATCCCCCCCTAGACAACATTTTCCTCGAAAAAGACTTGATGCTATTAAAGCATCAGCCATGTATGAGAGGCAGGGTCCTGCCGAAACATTGAGCTAAGACTTTCTAAGACTTTACCCCCGACCGCCGCCAGAGCTGAAAGACGAAGCGTAAACCGTGCTTGATTCGAGAGATTCTCTTGTGTCGACACACGCTCGCACGCACGCACACACATTTTTGCACCCCAGTGAAAACGAGGTGCACCTGTTGTTGACCATCGATGACTACGGTGGACCGGCCATGTGCTTCTAGACGGTCATTGACCCTCTGAAGAAAATCCCGTGCAATCCCGGGCTTGAAAATCTCGCGTTCTCAAGCGCAATCTTTTGCCAAAAAAAAACCCGAATAGAGGGAAATCCGTCGGTTGCAGTCCTTTTGGCCGGTCCGCTTTTGTCGCCCCGGTCCTTCCAACTCTTGAGCTAATGCTTTGAAGCCACAGCTTGCGGCGTTTGCGGTTGCAACGTCCAGATGCAAGCTTTAACGGGGCACTGCGAACCCGGAACAAGAGATCGATAACCGTGATTGGTGAACAAATAATTCCGGATCCCTTCGTTCGCTCCTATTCCACCTCCCCAGCTCTCCCGAGAGTTTCACGAAAAACGACCACGGCCGAAACCTGGCCACAGGAATCGACAACAAAGTGTCAACGCAAAAGTTTTTGGGCGCGGAATGGCGAAAGGGCAAAAAGCACGCGCCCCCAGCCACCTTCTGTTGACCTTCATTTCGAGCTTAAATCTTTCAACCCTCAACATCGGGTTCTAACTAAACCACAATAAACGCTAGAAGCGAAGATCCTTGGGATCCAGAAACGGTTCCGTTCAAGGAAAAAGAAAAAAAAACAGAATCGGAGTAAGCATTACGCCCTCCCGCGGTCGGAGTTGTGCGATATCCCGCCTGAGAGACATTTTCTCAGCCGGCTTGCACTTCTCTTTGACCCCTTTCGCGCTGGCAATCGCTGCATTGTTCTGTTCGCGTGAACGCGACGTAGTCATCGTCCAGAGACGCCTTTTCCCTATGTTTTTGTGTCGTAAGTGCGCACAAACAATAGGTAGTTCCTGATGACAACACAAAGGTACGAAATGCCTTTAACGACGAGCTGGACCCACGTCGCTGCCCGGCCAGAAGCTTCTGTTTACACCCTTCCCCTCCCCCCCGTAACTCCCCGAGCGAGAAGACACCGGAAGAAGTCGTGGCAGACCACAAGACGTACCTGGAGCAAAAAGGGCTGAGCCCCACGAATACCCTCCCCTACCTTTATGGCACCTTGAAACTGCACAAGGAGGTGATAACCATGCGGTACATTGCCGGGGTCTCCCGCAAAACACTGTGGGCCCGGAGGAGACTTTTCCTGAACGCGAAACACGCCGCCCTGATGCAACATTTTCATCGACGACGGATGCGCAGCTAGATCTAACGGGCCTGTTGAAATCAGTCATGGAGATCCTGCGAAGGGAAGACAGTGACCGGTTCAATGCGACCGGGTTTAGATTTTTCTGGATCACGGAGTCCAGTGACGACACCGCCTTCTTCCTGAAGACGCATGTTGACGAGCTCTCGGGCCTGGTCGCTGGTACGTTTGATTTTACGACCATGTACGACCAACTGGGACTCGAGGAGCTGCTGGAGGAAATTGCTGGCACCATCGACGAGGCCTTTGCAGCGGAGGCCGAGCGGCTCGGCGTACGGGTTGATGAACTGGTCCTCGTACGACCGAAGAGCCAGCATGGGCCGCAGAAGAAGAAACGTTGTTTTGCGTTTAGGCTGGTGACGGATCTGAGCTCGCAGCAGGCAGCGTATTCTGCACACGACCTCAAGGCCCTCCTCGCTTTCTGCCTGGCGAACACGTACGTACTGGTGAACGGTATCCTCATGCGGCAAATACTGGGTATCCCGATGGGCGCTAACGCCTCTCCAGACATTGCCAATCTCTTCTGCTACGCAAAGGAGAAGAGGTACATGATGAGACTCCTGGCTGAAAGAGACATCCGACGGCGGGCTACACTCCTCAGCATGACGCGCCGTTTTATCGATGATCTGCTTTGTTTCGGGACGAAACCTCCACCCGAGTCCGTCTACAGCATGAGGTACAAGCAGACGAACTCGTGCGTGGGGGATTCGACTTTCCTTGGCATACGGATACGGCACGAGGTTTCCGACGCGTCTGGAAGGAGGTACATGCGACTGTCGGTCTTGGACAAGGCGAAAGCCTACCCGTACCGACCCCTCGCGTACACGTCAGTCCTCTCGACGGCCCCATCAAACTTCGGTTCGAGCATCCTCATTGGGGCCCTCGTTCGCAACGGTAGGATCGCCAACAACATATATGATTTCAAGACCGAAATGAACAACGCGGTTCTGAAACTCATGCGGCGTGGTTACCGTAAGAGCGTTCTAAAGAGTGGATTCCGCAAATGGCTGCTGGATACCTACCCGGAGGCCAAATTTGGCGAACATTGCGGGAAGGTGCGTGCGCATTTCTTTTGGCTCATACACGAGGTGGAACGCACACTATCGTTGCCAGAGCCGGCTGCCACGGACCGTGCGATCGAGCGCCTACTGGCGGAAAAACCCTTCGTGAAGTACAAGGGCCGCCCCCAACCTGCTCCAGAAGCTGAAGATGACTCCCCCCGATCACCGCCCACCGAAGCACCGACCCAACAGACTGATTCGACCGTCCACCGTGAGTCCACACGGAAAGGCCACAAGCGAAAGGCTGAGGAGGACGAACAACAAGTTTCAAAGCGACGCTGCTCGAACACCCACAAGCCGATTCCGACAGTTCCCCCTCCATCCACGTGCTGCCGATCAATTGTCTGTACGCGCCCGCCTTCCGTGAGACATGACCCGACGCTGTTTGGCCCCACCGGCCTCCCGAATCTGGGTAACACGTGCTTCCTTGGTACGGTGCTGCAGCTCCTGCTACGGGTTGAACCGATCAGAGAGATGTACTGGAGCCTTGCGCAAGACCTCTCCAACTGCCGTGGGTTTCTCGGGGACTTCCTAGCGTACTTTGCTATGCTGGCAAGCTCTCGCAACAGTGGTGACCAGCGCAGCCGGGATTGCCGGAGAATGGGTGTCGAAGCCATCCTGAGCATGTTCGCAAACTTCTGCGATGCACAACAACACGATGCACACGAAGCTTTGGTAGCGATCCTCAACGCGACCAATACGACGCTGGGGCCGGACGAAACAGGGACCCCCTGCCCGGGCTACCAGCTCTTCCTAGCATGCCTGGAGAACCACTGGACCAACTCGGCACGGTGTAATGCATGTGGACGCGCTTCTTCCGACAGTCAGGCGGTACAATGTCTGCAAATCCCTTGCGGGAGGAGACTGGAAGATTCTCTCTACGTGCACGAGTTCATAAATCCGGAGAGAGTGTGCGACTGCAAGGCTGTAGGCACGGTGGTTGAGAATATGGACCTCCGTCTGACAGCTGACTGTGTTCTGATGCAATTTGGCATCTACACGAGAAACGGTGCCCGGCGCCAGAATGACGTGGAATTGCCCCCTTTCTTCGGACCACCGGACCATCTGCTACGCCTCGCAGCCGTCGTGGTGCACATGGGGGAGGATACGGGTAGTGGACATTTCGTCACATACGTTGCACAAGATACGGGATGGATCCTCTTCGACGACCTGCGAGTTACTTTCGTCGACGACATTCCGTGGGGTGACGTTTACCTCGCGGCTTTTGTCCGGATCTCCCGGAGTGCCCACAACATGACAGTCCGTGCCCCGTCACCCTCCATGGTGCTTCCTACTCAAGATCGACTGCCCGACTCGTCTGCACCCCCAAATTCAGCTGGTAATTTGATGGGCCGACAGTCGGAAGGATCACCTGACTTACTCTACCCCCTTGGTAGTTCACCATCCTGCCCGCCCTTACCGAACTCCCAATGTCTGACACCGCATGGTCAGTTGCTTGAGCAGTTGGCGGAGTCCCCAGTGCTGCGATGTCAACACTGCTCCATCGAGTCTACGAGGGATGGCCAGAAGTTTCAAGGTCTGAGGGGACTCCGGGCGCATGAGAGACGTTGCCGACTCGCGGATGTGAGGTTCTGATCCACGTCGTTTCAGCCTCATCGGATTCTTGATTGTTGGCTGGTCTGTTTTACACTCCGCACCCGTTTACCCTGACGAACGGGAGAACTCGAAGTGTCTGTACGGGTGAACGCACACTAACATGAGAGGATGGAGGCACGCATATACCGCCTGGCCCTGTGCTAGGCGTAGTTTGAGGTTGTACTTATTTCCGAACAACCTACCACGAGCTTATCCACCCACACACCCACCTTTTACCCCTTTCTTTTTGTTTTCTTTTTCCCGCCCGATGTCGCTGATGACTAACGGACCGTCGGACCCGTCCCAACGGGGTTACTTATGGAAGTTACAATGAAGGAGTGTTTTGAGCACACTACCATACAAAAACACGAGAATTACATACCATGCAGGGTCGAAACCTTGTGTCTTTTTGGTAAGAGGGATTTGGACCCAAAAAAAATGGCCACCCATTTTTTCTGAAAAAAAAGTTGGGTTTTGAAAAAAATAAATTTGGAACAAAAATTGCGGTGATTTTTGATGAAGTTGAGGAAAAAACAAAATTACAAGTTTTTTTCTTGGGGACCATCGGCCCCGCGGCAGCGTTTACCAAAAAAAAATTGTTTTGACCCTGCATGGTACTCCTTAATACTAAGATTCCCCCCCCCCGTAACTCACACCGCTGTCCCTGTCTGCAGACACTCAGGTTCCGCGCTGATGATGGTCCGCCTTTTGTGTCCGCGGCTTAAAGGACTGAAATACGGCAGACGGGACCAGTGCGGTGTTGATCACATACCCATTCCAAGCACGTTCTTGTAATCCCCGCCCCGTACCGCGGATCAACTGCTGCGCGATTTCCGGACCAGAGGCGTTGTAATGGTCTGCGGATGACGCCCGCCGTAATGATTTCTGCGACCTGACCGTTCCACGGTCCCTTCTTTCCTCCTCTCCCACCCTCACCACCCACACCTTAC
Organism: Diplonema papillatum; assembly: GCA_030068145.1. Classification (NCBI taxonomy): domain Eukaryota; phylum Euglenozoa; class Diplonemea; order Diplonemida; family Diplonemidae; genus Diplonema; species Diplonema papillatum. Next base: position 75,957 of record JAPJBO010000849.1, read on the forward strand.
AAGCTGTCCTGCGTCTAGCCCGGCGGCTGACGGTAGCATCGAGGAAAGGTACCAATTAGTCTATAATTGGTCGGGGGAAGGCCCTCCATATTTTTTGTGTATCAGCAGCTGCTTTGTAGGTAATACTTGAGGAGGTTGCCAGCTGCAAAAGATCGAAGGAGGTAAATGTGCTGTAGCCCACACGAAACACAGGTGAATCTGGGCTTAGTGGCGGGCGTAAGCGTCAAGCAAAAAAGTCCCACTTTGTAGTTGTATTGTTTCTCCCCCTTAGAAGTAAACACAAGGCAGCCCCTCGAGTATTTCCTCTCTCTCTTTCTCTCTCTCTCTCTCTCTCTCTCTCTCTCTCTCTCTCTCTCTCTCTCTCTCTCTCTCTCTCTCTCTCTCTCTCTCTCTCTCTCTCTCTCTCTCTCTCTCTCTCGGAAAAGGTCGCGTTGGCAGAAACGGTGAAGATGATAATTGTCACAGGGTTGGTGAAATGAAAGCGAGAATGTGGGGTAAGCCCTGGTTATTAGATTCACGGTTAAACGAAGCTAGCGCACAAGGTTTGCCTGATCTCGCACCTACTTTCCGATACCAAATAGATGCTCTATTCAAACTCGGAAAAGGTCGCGTTGGCAGAAACGGTGAAGATGATAATTGTCACAGGGTTGGTGAAATGAAAGCGAGAATGTGGAATAAAAATCCCTGGACGTGAAACTTAAAGAGCTGAGATCCCGCTGCCTCCGGGTCTCGCAAAGAATTGCGCTATCAGGAGCGTAAAAACAAAACTTCCGAGGTAAAGATCCTCATGCAACGCAGAACGGGGTCCGGGGCGGCTGGATGCCCTGCCGGTATGGGTCCCGCGTCCAGACGTCTGCCAGTTGCTCAGCAGTCGGGACCCATACAGTCTCGAGGACGCACTGGTATTCCTCCAAGACGTCGCGGACCTTGCACAGGATGAAGTTCCCGAGCTGGGTCTTCGACTTCCAGTTCCTCAAGCAGTTGACGGCGGGCAAGTTGTCGACGAAGATCCTGATCGTCGACAGCGGAGAGCGAGAAGCCGCGTACGCAATCGCGAACTTCGCCGCCGTCAGCTCAGCGAAGAAGATGTGCTGCGGGACATCCCTCCACGGGCCCCACATCGCCATGGAACCCACCAGCCAGGCCCATCCCTGCATGCTGGCGTCGGACCACGCCTCCACGAGGGTGTCCCGTTGCTTCGAGTCGAAAACGACCCACCGGTTGCCCGACAGACGCCGTCTCACTCCCGCAAGGAACGGAAAAACGTCGTCGCTCACGCGGACCAGCGACTCCCAGCCCAGGGAACCGGTCAGGACCTGGTGCGCCAGGGTTCCCATCCACGCAAGCACCGGGCTCACCCTGCAGAGCGGCGTGCCCCACACCGTCCACGCCCAAATAGCGGTCCCGACGACCTTCCAAACGCCACGCAAAGTCATCCGCGTCGAATCGACCGAGCAAAAGAGGAGGTGCGCCTTCCTCGCCCACTCTTGCTTCAGCCGGTATCTCTTCGCCGCGAGGTCGAACTCGACTCCCAAGACAACCGGCGTCGAGCTGGGCTCGAGGACGGACTTCTCGTCGTTGACCGTCATGCACACCTTGCGGGCGCGTCGCAGGACTCGGTCGCGCACAGCGCGAAGCGCGTCCGGACAGTCACCGACGAGGGCCCAGTCGTCGTACCAGACTATCCTATCGTCCCCGGCGGTTTCCGTGATGACCAGCGCAGAGTCCTGTGCGATCACGGGCGAGAACGACCAGCCCATCGTAAGCCGGCGCCACCGATACAGAGCCACGCCCCCGTCGGGCCTCCTGGTCCGGAGCCCGAAGAAAGCCGACGTCGACCGTCCCACTGGGAACTGGAAGAAGTAGGACTTCAGGTCGACGACGACTGCGTGCGACTTCGACATCATCTTGGCGATGACCTCGTCGACACGCAAGAGGCTGAACTTCGGCGGGGGCTCCATCAGCTCGTTCAGCGGGCGGCCATCGACGATGGCACGGGAGTGGTGCTCCCCCTTCTCGACAGCGAACGCCGGCAGTACGCACTTCAGCGGCTCCGAGCGGGGAACGCGTTCCACAAAGCCGACGCCCTCCAGCGTCACCGCATGGTGCGCAAACGCGTCGCTCTTCCGACCCGGCACGAGCGGCGTGCCCAGTAGCCTCCGTCGGAAAGCGTGTCCGTCCGTGAGGAGGTCGAGCAGGCTGTGCAACCGGGCTCCGGGCCTGGCGAGATCCCGGAGCGCACGGAGGTCGATCGGAGGTACCGCCGTGACGTCAAGCGGCTTCGCCGACCTCGGAGCACCGACCGCCGGGACGAGACCTCTGGTTTCCGGCGGAAGGTATCCGAGGGGGACTGTGGTGGGAGGGTCGTAAAAGTGTGGGTGAAGCCGTAGAAAAAGCCTCCTTCCCCTGAGCAACCTGGATCTCCGCGATTTCAGGCCCACGACCTGCCGAGGCAAAGAGCCGGCGTCGGGCATGGGGTGTTTCTGTCGCGTCGGGAAACGGCTGTCAAAGAGAGGCGGGTTGGCTAGTCCCGGGAGGCGCCCTGGAGCACCCGCTGTGCCGACTCCAGGGTCTTCAGGGTGTCGACGGCCGGGCCCTCGACGTAGTACCGGAAGACACTCTTCTTCCGGTGGCCCGTGACTGCCATCGCGTCGTCCTCGCTCATCGTCTCCCGCAACGCGGTGGCCGCGCCCCTCCGGAAGCTCTTCGTCGAGTAGGACTTCCCCAACGTCCGCTTCGCCGCCGAGAGCACTTGGTGGTACTCGAGGTCCGGGAACAGCAGGGAGTTCGGACCCGAGATCCCGTCGAGGTGCCGCAGGACGATGCGGGACAGAGGAGCGGCGACGAGTCCGTACCGCCCCTTGTCTGCCTGGCGCGACTTCTCCCTCCAAATGTCGACGAGGATGGTGGGGGACGGGCCGCGGCGGGACACCGTGAGGTCCCTCTTCCGCAGGCTCAGAACGGTTTCCGAGCGAGACGCCAGCGTCCACATCAAAGCCTGGGCGGCGGCCGTCGGGAGGTCCTTCTCCGCCTCTGCGGCCACCGCACGCATGACGGCCTCCTTCGACGCCGCCACCCCTCGCTTCACCGGCAGCGCCACGGCCATTCTTCGGGCGCCCGTCAACAGCCGTTGCAACCACGGAAGGCGACGTTGCTGCACGGGCACCCCTTTCGACTCGAGGTGGGCTTGCAGCAGACCGACGTACCTGCCGACCGTCGAGCCGGAAACCTGACGCACGGTGATGAGCCAAGCCCCCCAGGCAGCGATCTGGTCTGCCAGGCTCTTCGGCGGTGACGGCACCGAGTCCAGAAACAGCTGGAAGCTCGTTAGCACCGTCCGGGTGGCGGTGGAGTGATGGCGACCGCGCCCGAGCTGCGCGATGTACTGCGCCATCTGGAGGGGGTCGTCGGAGTTCACCCCCGTCTGCCGTGCGGTCTTGACCAAGGCCTTCGCCTGATCGCTCGCGGTGCCGCTCTCCCACAGACGAGTGTCGAGGAGCCGCCTCGCTCTCGCCGGGTCCATCAAGGTCTTCGGCCTGGGGGGACCAAATCCCAGCCGACTGTTCCACGCCCAACTTCATTTGCGGCCCCGGCCGCCCTTGCCCCCCTTTCCCGACGGGGAGCGGGAGCGGGCCGAAGCCCCGGAAGAGCCCCGACTGGGGGCGCTCCGTTGGCCGCGCGGTTCGTGGGCGTTCCAGCCTCCGCCCCACCCTCGGGCGTGGCTGTTGGCCGCCTTCTCCGCTTTCTCCCAGTCGGGGTCCTGCTTGCGGCCCCGCATGGTGCGGGCGAACTCGCTCCCCCATCGGGGTCCTCGCCGCGCTCTCCCGTCCAGCTCACGGAGGCGGGTGCCCACTTCGAATACGGCGGCCTCGAGGTCGCCCTTCAGCAACTTGCCCAACAGGGCAAGGAGGCTCTTCGCCTCGTGTCCCATGCTGCCTCTCAGCAGCTCTTCGTGCTCGACCTTCAGTCGAGCCACGAGAAGTTCACGGGCCACCGGGCCCGTCTGACCGAAGTCCAGCCACTTCTTTGGCTGGAGCACGAGCTCGTCGAGCTCGTCGAGGCCTTCGGCCCCGTCGTCGTCGCTCCCCTCCGATGGGGGCGACACGACGGTCGCCCTCGCCGGCCTCCTCGCCTGGCCTGCCTCGAGCCCGGCGACTCTCGAGTTGAGCCGCCGGAGCTCCTTTAACACGGCCGCCAGGCCGGGCTCTACCCCCTCGGTGTGTTCTTCTTCTTCTTCTTTCTCCTCTCTTTCCTCCTCTTCCTCATCTCGTTGCCTTTTCTTGCATGCTTTTTGATGCCCGGTAAGACCTTTCGCATCGAAGGTTCCTCCACAGTGTTCGCAATCAGGCATTGGGAAGAGGGGGTGTGAGTTGTGTATGGAATAAAAGAGAATGGAAATAAAATGAAAGCGAGAATGTGGGGTAAGCCCTGGTTATTAGATTCACGGTTAAACGAAGCTAGCGCACAAGGTTTGCCTGATCTCGCACCTACTTTCCGATACCAAATAGATGCTCTATTCAAACTCTCTCTCTCTCTCTCTTTCTCTTTCTCGCGAAGGCACTCCCGAAAAAACTTCACGACACCTTGCTTCCATCACGCATATTCAACACCCAGGAATGAGCGGGGGGACCAGAAAGTCCCCGCCCTCTCCAGATCGAAGTTTCAAGCAAGCTCATTCCCGCTCCCGAAAAAAGAAAAAAAGAGGAAAAAACACACTCAAAAAAAAAAAAGTAAAAGCAAAAGCAAAAAAAGAAATGCGGGGGTTTTATTTTGTCTTGCAGAAAACTCGTCCGGTTTCTTGCCAAAGCTTCCAGCGAGCTTTTCACAGTGCTGCGATGTGAGAAGTCTATGGGTGACAGACTCCCACAAGCTCTTGCCACTGCGTTCGCGTGCGGTGGTACCTCTGCGCCGTGATGACGCCCCCCCTCCCTTCCTTCCTCAACATATTCCACAAAAAGCCTGCGGCTAAAAACCCAGGCCTGTAGTGGTGCAAGCACCACGCGCTCATGAAGTATGTAAGTAACGAACACGCATTTTCCCCCCTTCTTGCAATCCCCCCCTTCCGCATTTCCATGTTTCTTTTTTTTTTGTTCTGTATTTAATCTTTTGCAATCCTGCTGAAGCATTTTTGTTTTCCGTCAAAAAGTTTTTTTTTCCATGGTTAAGAAGACAACTGAAAGCATAGACACAAAGATAGCCCAAAGCATCTGCAGAATAACACGAAAAGCCTCTAGGCAAAAACCCGTTTTCACATTTCTTCTTTTTTTCCTTTTGTTCTTTTTTCTTCTTTTTTTCTCTCTTTCTCTTCTCCGTCTTCCCCCCCCTTCCCAACTTTGATTGGTGTTTTCTTTTTGATGTTTTGAAAGTCTCCCGACACCGCTCTAGCGGACGCAGAAAAGAAAGAAAGAAGAAGAAACCTGCACCACTCCAGCGCTTCAGTCGTCAACCCGAGGCTCTGAAACACCGGTCCTTTGAACCTCCAAATCCTCCACAAACTAGTTTCCTTCTCCTTTACTCACCCACCCCACCCTTGTGACCTCGTGCCGCGACAGCTGGAAGGTTTCGGCACAGCCAAGTTTGCCGAGCACCAATAAGGGAGCCGTGACTCACGCACTGCCAGCACCCTAAAGTACCCGTGGGCTTTCTTTTGGGGTTTGTTTTGCGAAGACGTTCCCGCCTTCTTGTAAGCCGAACTGTCTGCAGGCTTCTCATTTCCCGATTGCCCATCTCGCCTGATTCATGAAAACCCTTCAAAAGCAAACTACCTTACCCCAACTATGCTCTGACTGAAACAAGGCAGTTTCGAGGCGTACTTCAATGCACGAAAAACGAAGCAAAAAACACAAAGAAATGAAGAAAAGGCAAAGCGTTCATCAGCGCCAACATCACAACAAAAGACAACGAGCTCCTCAAATACGTGAAAACGAAGAAATCAATGGGCCAAATCTTCTCAAATACATTCTTTTCGTAAAAGTTCGCACTGCGGCGACGACAAAGAGAACGCACTGTGCACGGGTGGGTAGGGAAGACGCCCTGGGCTGAGACCTCTCCCACGGAGCCATCCCGAATTCAGCCGCACCTGACGGTGGGGGCCCACCTTTACGGTAGGCCCGCACTAATTGACTTTTTTTGATGTGTTCTCTCTCTCTCTCTGTCATTTCCTTCTCTCTCTCTCTGTCATTTCCTTCTCTCTCTCTCTCTCACTCTATATCTGACTCGGAAGATACGAAGGTTGGGCGATCCTTCACAACCTGGCAGTCTGCAAGGTTCTAGCGGCTTTAGATTTACATCTAAATGACACCTCACACAAATTGTTGACGACGAACAAGGAAACGAACGAAAAAGAAGAAGAAGAAAAAAAGGACCACACGCAGTTTCACACGGAAAGTGAATTTTTGCTTCTTTTTCTTTTTCGAGCTCTGCTTTCCTCTCCAAACTCGGGGTGACAAACTTGTTATTTGAAGACCACCCGTCCGCCCCCTCTTGCCCAGGCTCAGCGGCAAAGAGTCTGACGAAGGGACCCGAAGGGACCCTCAATGCCTCCGAAATACACGCCTCCGGAATCAAAGTTCTGTAGTCGATATCTCGCGCAGCTTCTACCCCGGGCGTAACTCACTGAGACACAGAAGCAAAGCGGTCGGTATCCTGATGATTCGTCTCTCCCGTGTGGAGTGGAAGCCCAGCACGCACGCGCGGACGGATCTACAGCCCCAATACCGCCGCTGTTTTGCGTACGAACTACAAGGGTCGCCCTGTATCTTTTGATAGCTGAAAAAAAGACGCAGGCAGCGTGTTTGAGTGCCGATCAGAGTTCCTACAGGATACAAAGCAAAATTAGAAGAAATAAATTAACAAGTTGGAAGTCTCGATCAACCGTCACGCGCGCAAACAAAACGCCAGAATCCTCAAAACTAGGATTTTCCTCGTTCCCCCCGTACTAAGGGAGAGGGTTCTGCATGAAGTGCGAACAAGTCGCCGCCGACAACAAGTAAGGTGCCCGTGACTGTAAAGACACGTTCCAAGCACGTTTTCCAATTGCCCCCCCCCCCTTCAAACCCAGAAACATTTCCCCCCCCGCCCCCCGCCTCTCGCACACATCCAACGAAAATAGTCACGATTATCATCAGAATCCAAGCAGTTAGACCGGCAGCGAGACCACCTATCCCTCCCGCGGGTCTATAGATTTCAGCACCACGTACTTGTCATCTTCGATGAAGGGTAATGCTTAATGTTTAACAAACGAAATCCGGGCCTCTCATCCCTATTTGTCATGTGTCCGTCTTGCAGCAACGAATATTATACCATTCGCAGTACAGTAGTTGTTGTCAAAAGAGTACAAGAATCACAAGGACAGTACTCCGAATATTTCTGTCATTGTCTTTGTCGTATTCGTCTCACTCGTCTTTGTGGGCAAGAACTTGTCTTCCGAATGACCCATTGATCAGTACGTGGTGTCAACCGATGCACATTCCAACCCGTTATTGCGACCTGCTTGGGGGGGAGGGTCTCTGTACCGCACGACGGTCCTTACTATCCTGAATTTGCCTTCAGTGCTTTGTTTACCAACAACCTTCACAACACCGCTGCCGCCCCCCTGAGATGCTCTCTCGAAGGGTGGCATTCAATTCGAAACGACCACAACCGGGCAGGCATTACAGCGCGGGTGGCGACCAGTCGAGGACCCCACCCGAGCTGCATACCTCTCCCCTGGTGCAACTGATCGCAAGCACACCTGAAGGATACCGTCCTGTCCCGAAAACCGAATGCATTTTGCTCCTAACTGACGCAATACAACTCCAACGTCCTCCATCCGAAGAACACAAGTGCTTCACATGGTTGACCGGGAGCAATACAACGTCAACGTCCGACTTTTTCTTTACGACGCAACCCAGTCTTTAAAGAGAAGTCAGCGCGTTGGTCTTGAAGGGGCGACCTTCACGGTTGTAACAACCATTTAATAGAAAGTAGCTCGCCTCAACAAAGCGAGCAAGCCAGTTGAGACTGTTTCTTTGGTGCACCCACACGGGGAGTTCCCCTCCCCGTGCCTAAACATTAAACTAAGATTTTCCCCACCCCTTCCTTTGATCACCCCTTTACCAAGACTTTTACCCCGACGGATTTTTCTGTGCTCTGGTAAGCATGGGTGGGTCCTGCATGGCTAGGACGAACTACGAATAGCAGCTGGACAAACTAGACTCACACTGCTGACTGTCTGACAGCGCTGATAGTCCGCCTCATGTGTCCGTGGCTTAAAAGACCGAAACACGGTGCGAAAAGACCAGTGTGGGTGTCGAGCCATGTAGCCCTCATCAAGCACGTTCTTGCAAAGCCCCCCCCACCTAGCTGAAGGGCGGAGTCTCGGCTTCCGAGACCAAACTAGGCCAGTCCCGATACGGCGATACAAACAGCCGTTGGACCCAGATCGGTTTCCGAAAACCTCGTGAACGAAGTGTCCTCCGGTGGTGGCATCGAAGGGTGTCCTGTTGCTCTCCCTAGGAAACCCGGCGTCTTCTGCTTATGCAGCTCTAGGGACCAGGGATGGATCTGATAGACCGTGGAGGACCATGATTCACTGTGATACACAGCGGCAGGCGCTTCGATGCCGTTCCGATAGGGACGGACCGGCTCAACCTGCCAGTCAGTCACCCCACACACTCAGCGGAACACAGACGAAGTTTTCATCTCCGACTCGCGAACGTTCTCACCCGATACTTTTGCTCGTGTATTAACCGTTTTTAACGACGCGTTGCGAGCAGAAGATACACAACTTGCCGAAAGGTCACCCGGAGGCTCGAATGACCCCGGCGTTTCACACGAGCTTTCACTCTGAAGCAGACCTTGAAAAAGCAAAAGCAAAAAAGAACCCAGCTCTTTAAACCCCAAAATGCTCACCGGACCCCGCCTGACATTGGTGAGGAGCACAGGCTTGCACCGAACAGAAGCGCACGAGTTGTTAATCAGTCAACGGGAATCTCGCTTATTAGCTGGGTTGGTACACCTGCCGGGGGTCGGATCTTGCGAGAAGATTTTGACACCGTGAGAGGTTGGATTGTATGTGCTTCGTGGTTGCAAAATTCGGCGTCAAATCCAACGACAGCATTGGGTAACAAGGTCTTCCAACGCTTGCTGATATCAGTAACCACCACGAACATCCTATGTGTCTTGATGGGCAGCATGCCTCGCGCGTGCCTATTCTTTAGTGCTGTGATCTTACAACCACACGGGCCGGAGTGCATTGCAAGGGCCTTCGAGTCGAATGAACCCAAATGAACAATCCAGGGTACCTGGTGCAAAAACGCGGTGAGTGATGGAGGGGCCACGGGAATGAGTGCCCTGGGCTACAAGTTCCCTGCTGCACCGGCCACCTCGGTGGGACAGCAAACGTCTATCAATCACTGAACCAGAAACCGACGGGTGCTTCATGTATCCAGGCAGTGCCCCCGACTGCGACGAGCAACGTACAGTCGGGGGTACCTGCTGCAAAAAAACGCCTTCAACGGCGAGTACAACACGGGAAAATAATGCCCTGGGCTACAAGTTCCCTGCTACACCGGCTACCTCGGTGGGACGGCAAACGTCTATCAACCACTGAGCCAGAAACCGACGGGTGCTTCATGTATCCAGACAGTGCCCCGACTGACGAGCAACGTTCAGTCGAAACTGTGAAACCGCCCTCCTGCAGATATATTGATCTATAGGCTCTTGCAAACCTACCCACCCAGGGTTAGCAACTTCGTTTTGGGTCTCAGGATTAGTGTCAGCACTGGACCCCCCCCCACATTAAACTAAGTTTCCCCCCCTCTAAGAAGTCCCTTTCTTTCGCCATACTTCAACTTCCTTTGCATTCTCAATGCCCCATCCCCGCCCTTGTCCTTATGGTTATATCCACCTGAATGCAACACTGTGGACGACAGGCCAGGATACGGGGCTACATGACCTGCTTAATGCACCAGAATTGCAAGGAGTTATTTTCTGGGTAAACCCCCGTTTACCATTTTTTTTAATAGTACATCTGTACTGACGGGAACATTTCCGGAACAACGGTTGCACATGAAAGAGCAAACGTCGGTCAGTTGATGCTGATCGTCCGTTGCTTCGTTTATCAGTGCAAGCCCCAACTCCGGAAATGTTCTCATGGGCATTGAGCCAATTCACGCCCGGTCTGCACGAACGTTGTCCAAGCGTCGTCGCTCGGATTAGAATTGCAAATAATCTGCGGCGATAATGTCTGCATCGAAATGTAAATGAGCGTAATCGAGCGAACAGTCGAGCGCAATCGCCGCGAGGTCGTATTCAGGAGGGGGGGTGAATTGGCTCACATGGTAACAACGCGTTTGCTATTAGTAGAAAATTGCGGTCGGCAGCGTATCAGGGTTACACTTATCACATAGGGACTACACATGCGTGCGCACTAACAAAAGGTATGCCAAATGGCAGCATGCGACGAAGAACTTTGCGCAAGATGCTTTTCTGCATCACACAACGGATCTTCTCAAGATACCCAATATGCAAGCCTGCCCAGCAGCTGTGTCGTGCGCTCATTCGGTCTTGACCTTACTGCAACAATGCTGTTACCATGAAATGCCATGTTGAAACACGATGGACCGTTCTCAATTTCATTCATTGACTTTCGTTGGAAAATGAGTTACGCATTTGCAGCGTCGGGCAGGCTCGACGGGCAGCGTTCTGCCAAAACGTCAAACCAAGAATTCTTCCCAGACATCATCCGGGAGTTAGCCTCTGAAGTCGAATGCTACGACGTGTGCTTTTTCAGGAACACTCGACGAACCGCAACCAGCAGGTTCATTTTGTTTTTTGCTTTGCGCAGTGAAAACGTTCTCCCGCAACAATAGGGGCGCCCGGTTATACCTTTCTTGAAATATACACCGTAAATATGCAAACCGTTTGTCATTAGTTTCAGTTTTTGTCAAACATTCTTTTGTACACAAGTCTTGGGGTTGCCCAACAACGTATGATGAAGATTATTAAAAGATTCCACTCTTAATGAGACGTCGGCGTAAGCGTGTGTTGGTGGTTGATCGGCGTTCCTCCTCTTCGCCAAGAGGGTATAAGAGAGCAAGTGGGAAGTCGATCAACCGTCACCGATCCAATGGGCACGCACAAACAAATGCGAAACGCCTGTTTTCTTGTTCCTTTTTTTTTCCAGGAGGCAGGGGGGATTCTCAGACACGTATCACGTCTGGAAGACCCTCGTTCTGCCCTCTACGTTTTGAACGCCTTGCGAAAAAGAAGGGGGGATCCCGTTCACAAGTACGTCCCTCTGCCGCGTAGCGCAAGGCCGGCGTTTGCGTGGTGCTCATGTGTGCAAACGGTCTCGAAAGCAGGTGAAGCCACCCCTCGTCGATTCTGTCTATAGACCACCCTCATTGGGCTGCAAACGCGGCTTGCACGATGCCGGGCGGTAGCGTCCGGCAGCGAGCAAGCATGCATGCAATTGGAGAGTGGAACGGGGCTGCCGGCTTCCACTGAAGGGCGGCCGCACCAGCCCGAGAACAACTTCTCGCGTAGCGAACTTTGACTCTAAAAAGAGAGACGATCCGGTTGCCGGAAGGCAGCCGGAGGCTCTGACTACCCGGGGCCCACCGATATTCATCGTTTGCGGTGTACACGTATTCCCATATCGACATCTTGACAGCAGGACCGCGGCCATTGTGACGAGTGCTGCGGATAGCAATGGCCCAAAAATATAGAAGCTGTCCAAGCAGTCGCCCCGCCGAAGGCCGGTTTGTAGATATCCGTAGACCCAAGGTCTGCTTCGCCCGAGCCAAAAAGAACCACACGGCCTGTGGTCCCTTTGTTACCACATCACCAAATCTGGTATTAAAGCGTCAGTTCACGATGTTCTGGTAGTTTGCCCTCATGAGCACCGCGTACAGCAAAGCTGGCCACAGCTGCGCGGCGTCCGAATGTTTCGACAGGAGACTTTTAAAGCCCCGGTTCCTTTCAGACCCTCAAAACAACATCGAAACAGTCCTTCGGACAATCGACCGGCTTTCCTGAATTTTTGGGGCCTCGACTCGAAGGGACACGCGTTCCGACTTCCAAAAAAGGGGGGAAAAAAAAAAAGCGAAAAAAAAAAAAAAAAGAAACGGACGACGTATATCGTCGACCGCACAACCCACCCCCCCGCTATCCCCCGAAGTAATTCTACCCCGTTTGCGAGCAAAAACCCTCCGATCGAAGAGTGGGTGAGAGGCAGAAGTTCTCGAGTCTTGTTTCTTTTTTAGCTAAAACGAGGAGCTGCCCGCCGGTCAAAGGCACGCGATGAAAAACCAACCCGCTGTGACCGCAGCCTTCGCCGCTCACGCGTATCCACGACTGGAACGTGAATGCGGCGGGGCCCGGCAGGATGCTGCGAAGGCAAAGCAGAAACCAGCAAAACCCTTCACCAACAGGGGCTAGACGAAGAAAACGTAACCGTTTTACCGTTATATACGTTTACGTTTACTCATTTTCGGTCTGTCCTCGCCGCCCTTGGCTCGGAGTTGCTTCCAGCAACCTCCAAAGCCCCCGGCGGCAGCTCCTTGGCGTGTTAAGATCCAACTCTCACGACCCACTAGTTATGCACTTCTCCCTTCCGTTAGACAACAAGTGAACAAAAGCTACGCAGTAGTGGGCACTTGTTTCTGAACAAACGCCGATTTTACTGAGTAACACGGGTCACTTAGTGGGGGTACACGTATTCGTTTTCTTCCTTGCACTTGTGATGACATGACAAGTGAGTCCAAAATACTCTTCGCCATAACTAGTGGGCGGTGCCCGTGATTATAGAACCTCCCCCCTACCACCCAACGAACCCCAAAAACGAGTGCGTTTCCGCGCTCAAAAATAGCCCACCCTAACCAAGCTTGTTTCCTCTCTAAGAATATATTTTTTCTCTTGGCCGTTTTCTTTTGGTTTTCTGTTGCCAGTTCGAAGCTGAACGCCGGTTTCTTGCAGTACACGTACATAGCTGCCCGTAGTGCTCGCCTGCCTTGATGGCACTTGCGCTTTAAAGAACTCAATGCTGCCCGTATATGGTGCCACCAACGCGTCCCCGTCCGATCGTTCACACAGATTGCTCCCGAACGAAAGTTACACATATGGCATCCACCGATAATGCTACTTATGCAGTCTATCCTCGCAAGTGTAGCTGCCTATCGTGTTCAAATTGCTATTACTGCTGTCGAAATCGAAGCTAACCTCGGTTCTTGCAAGTACGTTTGTTTTAACAACGCAACGAAAGGTGCCGGTTGGCAGCGTATCGTGTTGAAACTAGCTTCAAACAGGTGATTCCACACGCGCGAACAAGTTCGATGATAAAAGACGAACATCTTTCTCTGCTATGCTCGTCGCCCGCTGTTTTTTTTTCTTTTTTGCTTCTGATACCCGCAGCGATTTTGTGAGTGCGCGCCGCCTCCCACCAGCCTATAGACAAAAAAAAAAAAGAGCGTCCCGTGAACCCAAGACCTCTTCTTTTTTCTTACAGTGCCGGGGGAGTTTTCTGCGGGGATCGGGATCAGGTACGACTCGGGACGATAATACGATTGCAATCCCTTACAAAGCAGATGTTGGCTGGTGCAGTGTGAATGTCAGCCTGCACGTCGACCGCTATTTCCAGGGTTTGCGGAGGCGAAAAATCACGAAGGGGAAACAGTTGTAAACGCCCCCTGTTTCTTGTCCCCCCACGAGTCAACCCGCTTGATCCTAGAAAACCCCCCCTCTGTGTACGCAAAAAAGACAACAACAATTAGGAAAACAACAAGAAAAGAAAGCGCGAGCCGCGCCTCCAAAGATTTAAGAGAACAATTTAGTAGGAGCAACTAAACAAAAATTGCCTCAAAAAAAAAAAAAAAAAAAAAAAAAAAAACAGAATCAAAGTCGCCAGACATCAGAACGACGTATAACGTCGACCGCACAAAATATACAACCCGTAACCACATAGCCCTTTCTTGCTCTAAGAGAACCCATTCATGAACGGTCACACGGAGACCCTAAAACCCCGGAATTTCAAGCGAACTTTAACTCTAAAATAACTCCGTTAGAGCGGCTCACCCCCGCGCTTTGCCAGTTAGCCGATTGGTAAGTGATTGGCCTTCGAAATTTTGCGACGATTGCATCGTTTCGACACCCGTCGCTCCAGTGACGGCGCTTGCGGCTGTAGATAGGTTCCAAGAAACAAGTCCGAAAGCCGACACTGCCTCCTTCAAACGAGACAGGTCTCCTACCATAGGAGTGCACTTGGGACGATAATGAAAAGCTAGCCATGCCCGAACAGAACACGATACAAGTCTCCACAGCATGCAAATTACTCAAAAAATCCACCACTAGAAAAAGAGAGAAAAACACAAGAAACACTCTCAAAAAGTCCCAACCGAACTTCCCCGCCCCGAAAGCCGAGAACCGTCGGTTAAAACTGATGTTTAGTCGATGAATATTTGCCTCGAAGAGCTCGTTGTCCAAGTCAAAGAAGAAAACAAGCTTCGTTTTTCCACGCGTCAAGCCGCCTTTAAAGTCATCCGCCCCACCGCCCCCATCATGTCTCCGTTCACTGCCGAAGACAAAACCGAGAAGCTCGCCACTGTTCATATATTTACGGCCATGAATCCAGCAATTCCGCGACTTGAAAACAAAATAACACTAACATACTCTACCTTAAAGGAACTTTACGACTTTATGGTCCCGGGGGAGACTACAAAACCCACTTTAAAACTCGTCAACCAGTTTTGCCTGTGTTTCTGGTGCAGTGGCGAGCTCTCGGGTTTTCTTCAACGAGAAACAGTCGGAGAACGCGTGTACCACCCCGCTTCCACTAACACGCCGCAGATAATAATTAGTCCGGTTGCCGGGAGACTCAAAAGACCCCCGGAGTTCCATGCGAACCTTTTAGCAAGGCAACAGGTGCACTTCCCACCATTTGCCTTTTGTGCCTTTTTAAGCCTTTTTATCCTTCATTGCTACGCTAATATTTTGCTCCTTTTTTTCTGTTCTCCGTCTTCCATTGCACCACATGGAGGGGAGGAAACGGCACGCGCAACTCTTTGATGTAAGCTGTCTGCGGGTTCCACCGCGAGTTCACACTCAAGCCTAGCGAAGTTTTCACTCCAAAAAATGAAAAGTCTCGAAACGGTCTAAGCCTACCTTTCGCCCCTCTTTCCAAGCACGTTCTTTTTGCAAAGCACCCCCTCCCCCTTTATCGTGTCCAGAGTCCAGCATTTTTTTTTTAATTGTACAACTGTACTGACGGGAACATTTCCGAAACAACGGTTGCATATGAGAATAAGAGAAAACGAAGCCAACGAAAAAGTGCTAATACAGGAAACCCCCCCAGAGAGGTTTATACCCTGTACACGCGAAGAACAAGAATCATTTGCCTTATCATGTTCACACCTTTGGTCAGTTGATGCTGATCGTCCGTTGCTTCGTTTATCAGTGCAAGCCCCAACTCCGGAAATGTTTCCAACAAAACTACGCATTCCCTTCGCCCCCATTTCCAATGGGTTTCTAAAAAACAGATTCCTTTTACCCTTCACCGTCACCATCAGAAAAACATTCGAGAAGGACCGCCTTTTCCTCAGACTGTTTTTAATGTACTGCACACAGTTGTACTGAGGAGCATTTCCGGAACACCAGTTCGCGCATGAACACTTTCACTCTGAAAACGTGCTGTTACAGGAAGCCCCCTTTCAATCTTTGGTTTCATCATTGCTGCTCATTGTAAATTCGGAGAAAACCAGAAGGGAAGCACTTAAGTCGGGAAAATATTTATCGGAAACTGTTCCCGATAAATATTTTTTTTTGTTTCCGATAAATTTTTTTTTTTTTGTTTCCGATAAATATTTTTTGTTTCCGATAAATATTTTTTGTTTCCGATAAATATTTTTCTGTTTCCGATAAGTATTGATCACTTTGACAGTAGCTTCGTCCCGTGGACGACCGCGACGAAGCCAAATACGATCGTTTTTCTATCTAGTTTCGGGTCGAAAGCCTCCCCAGCAAAGGCTGTTCATTTTTCAACACCAGATACGCAAACCTTTTTGAATGCAGCACACGGGTATCCATCAAGTGACATCTAACTATCTGGTTGCATTGAGCAGTATCCGGATCTGAAAGCTGAAGACTTTGTACCACTTCACCGCGACAAAGGTCACGAACCGGGTTCGGCTTACACTGCAGTTGCAGTAAAACTGCGTCTTGCGCACGAGCGCGGAAATCCGCCACCCACCATTCGGCTAGATATTGCAAGAACACAACTGCAAAGCTTACTACAAACGGATAGTGTTACAAAGGCGAACGAATCATGCGAGAACCTACGTAGGGGCCCCTCAACAGCTTTCAGAACGGCAAGTCAAGAAAAGGATAAGTTTGCACATTCTACTTCCGTCTGATCTGCATGTTCCCCAGTTCTACCCTTCGTTGATCTGTTGTGTATTCGCAACGACTTCATCCGGGTCCTACGCGGCCCCAAACTGCACGCGGTCCTGACCAGGTAACATCCTCCTACCTGAAAATGTCTAACCACGACTACGGATTTGGTGCCATCGAGGCAGCCATGGAGTGTAAGTATGCCAACGGGGCTTAGTAGTATCGGGGCTGCCGTGCATACTAGTTCCCGTAAAATATTTGTTTCCCTTGACTTGTGCCATGTCGGACGGTAGGATTTTCCGCGTCAGCCTCATTTCAATCCTGGAGACAAAAGCACTCACACAATAAAGAGAGAGTAGCCCATTTCACGGGCCAAGACTGCCTTAGTTGCAGAAATCAGCAACACAGGCAAGCGATGACAGAACAGCGCACACGAAGACGACCGGCTCTGAAGAGACCCGCGCCGCAAGCTGCGCGAGCAGAGGGTGCCAAGCAAACCAGGAAGGAAGGCGAGGAGATTCAGATGGCACAGCAGGACGCCCGCGAGGGATCACCGAGGTCGAAAGACAGAAAAGGGAAAGCAGGCGTGGCCGGCTTGAAAAGCTGCAAGCGCGGAGAAGGCACAGGTACAGAGCAGTCCACATGCAGACGAGCAGTGAAGCGGCCCACATCACAGAGGTCTATCACACTGGCTCCGGATTACTTAGGGTCCTCGCAAAATCCAATGAAATTGCTTGCCCAATGGGACTCCCCTTGGGCACATTTCGCACTGGGGACTAGTCCCCAGGAACCCGTATCAAAAATATTTATCGGAAACAAAAAATATTTATCGGAAACAAAAAAATATTTATCGGAAACAAAAAAATATTTATCGGAAACAAAAAATATTTATCGGAAACAAAAAAAGTACGTGCGCTCGGCTAAGGCCGGCGCGTGGCGAGACTGGAGGCAGCAGTTAAAGTTCGGGGAACAGCAAAGTTCGGGCGAAGCTAAGTTCGGGCAATGCTAAGTTCTGGTGAAGCAAAGTTCGGGTGAAGCTAAGTTCGGGCGAAACAAAGTTCGGGCGAAGCTAAGTTCGGGTGAGCAAAGTTCTGGTGAAGCAAAGTTCGGGCGAAGGTGAAGCTAAGTTCGGGCGAAACAAAGTCCGGGCGAAGCTAAGTTCTGGGTGAAGCAAAGTTCGGACGTTCTGGTGAAGCTAAGATCGGGCGAAACAAGTTCGGCGAAGCTAAGTTCGGGTGAAGCAAAGTTCGGGCGAAGCTAAGTTCTGGTGAAGCAAAGTTCGGGCGAAGCTAAGTTCGGGTGACGCAAAGTTCGGGCGAAACAAAGTTCGGGCGAAACAAAGTTCGGGCGAAACAAAGTTCGGGCGAAACAAAGTTCGGCGAAAAAAGTTCGGGCGAAGCTAAGTTCGGGTGAGCAAAGTTAGGTGAAGCAAAGTTCGGGCGAAGCAAAGCTCGGGTGAAGCTAAGTTCGGGCGAAACAAAGTCCGGGCGAAGCTAAGTTCGGGTGTAAAGTTTGGCCTCGTACCCGGGGCCCAGCACGGGGGGGGGCCGCCCTGGGGCAGCCTTTTCCCGCCGCCCCCCCCTCCGGTATTTCTCCGGGGGGCTGAGAAACTCCGCAAAAAACGCAAATTTCGGGCACATCAGGCCCCGAAACGACAGCAAACCTCGAAATAATCTTCGACCGGAAAAGTGTCATGGGCGGGGTTTGAACCCGGACACACCGGCCTGAAGGCCGACACCCGCTCACTCTGCCACCCATATACATTTTCCCAGGGGGAGAAAAAGCCAGCTCCGCGCTATTATCTAGTTCAAAAACAATACACTTTTAAAAGTGGGGTTGGCTCGAATAGAGGCTATTCACATTGCATGTTCATAGGACCTCCAGTCTCGAAATATTATCGGAAACAAAAAAAATATTTATCGGAAACAAAAAAATGATATCGGAGAAAACCATAAGGGAAGCACTTAAGTCGGGAAATACATAATTTTCCGATAAATTGGTTTCCGATAAATATTTTTTTTGTTTCCGATAAATATTTTTTGTTTCCGATAAATATTTTTTGTTTCCGATAAATATTTTTTTGTTTCCGATAAATATTTTTTGTTTCCGATAAATATTTTTCTGTTTCCGATAAGTATTGATCACTTTGACAGTAGGTTCACCTACTTCGTCCCGTGGACGACCGCGACGAAGCCAAATACGATCGTTTTTCTATCTAGTTTCGGGTCGAAAGCCTCCCCAGCAAAGGCTGTTCAATTTTCAACACCAGATACGCAAACCTTTTCGAATGCAGCACACGGGTATCCATCAAGTGACATCTAACTATCTGGTTGCATTGAGCAGTATCCGGATCTGAAAGCTGAAGACTTTGTACCACTTCACCGCGACAAAGGTCACGAACGCAGTTGCAGTAAAACTGCGTCTTGCGCACGAGCGCGGAAATCCGCCACCCACCATTCGGCTAGATATTGCAAGAACACAACTGCAAAGCTTACTACAAACGGATAGTGTTACAAAGGCGAACGAATCATGCGAGAACCTACGTAGGGGCCCCTCAACAGCTTTCAGAACGGCAAGTCAAGAAAAGGATAAGTTTGCACATTCTACTTCCGTCTGATCTGCATGTTCCCCAGTTCTACCCTTCGTTGATCTGTTGTGTGTATTCGCAACGACTTCATCCGGGTCCTACGCGGCCCCAATACGACAAAACTGCATGCGGTCCTGACCAGGTAACATCCTCCTACCTGAAAATGTCTAACCACGACTACGGATTTGGTGCCATCGAGGCAGCCATGGAGTGTAAGTATGCCAACGGGGCTTAGTAGTATCGGGGCTGCCGTGCATACTAGTTCCCGTAAAATATTTGTTTCCCTTGACTTGTGCCATGTCGGACGGTAGGATTTTCCGCGTCAGCCTCATTTCAATCCTGGAGACCACATTTCACGGGCCAAAACTGCCTTTGTTGCAGAAATCAGCAACACAGGCAAGCGATGACAGAACAGCGCACACGAAGACGACCGGCTCTGAAGAGACCCGCGCCGCAAGCTGCGCGAGCAGAGGGTGCCAAGCAAACCAGGAAGGAAGGCGAGGAGATTCAGATGGCACAGCAGGACGCCCGCGAGGGATCACCGAGGTCGAAAGACAGAAAAGGGAAAGCAGGCGTGGCCGGCTTGAAAAGCTGCAAGCGCGGAGAAGGGCACAGGTACAGAGCAGTCCACATGCAGACGAGCAGTGAAGCGGCCCACATCACAGAGGTCTATCACACTGGCTCCGGATTACTTAGGGTCCTCGCAAAATCCAATGAAATTGCTTGCCCAATGGGACTCCCCTTGGGCACATTTCGCACTGGGGACTAGTCCCCAGGAACCCGTATCAAAAATATTTATCGGAAACAAAAAAATATTTATCGGAAACAAAAAAATATTTATCGGAAACAAAAAAATATTTATCGGAAACAAAAAAATATTTATCGGAAACAAAAAAATATTTATCGGAAACAGAAAAATATTTATCGGAAACAAAAAATATTTATCGGAAACAAAAAAATATTTATCGGAAACAAAAAAATATTTATCGGAAACAAAAAATATTTATCGGAAACAAAAAAATATTTATCGGAAACGTTCCGATAAATATTTTCCCCACTTAAGTGCTTCCGATATGGTTTTGTCTCAAAAAATATTTATCGGAAACAAAAAAAAAAAATATTTATCGGAAACAAAAAATATTTATCGGAAACAAAAAAATATTTATCGGAAACGTTCCGATAAATATTTTCCCCACTTAAGTGCTTCCGATATGGTTTTGTCTCTTGTAAATTTGTTACAATCACACTAACGCAACAAATTGATCGTCCTTCACGTATCAAAGCAAACCTAACTCCGGAAATGTTCTTCTCCTCCTCGTCAAGAAAAACAATCTTTCTAAAATAGCAGTACCTAGCATCCCGCACCATTGTGCACCGTGTGAAGAATAAAAAATGTTTGCTCGCCTCTTTTCCGAGGTCGCGAAAAACGAGCCAAGTGAACGTGGGGGGGGTGCGGGGATGTGGGGGAGTTATTAATAAACCGCAGCATTTCGCCATCACGGCGGTGGCGAGTGGACTGCGACTTCTGCCCAGCGCCCTGAATGTCAACGCTGAGAGACCAGGTCAAGCGCGGGTAGCGAGCATTTGGAAGGTCAACTGTGGGCACGTCTAAACGACCGGTGCCCACACGCTTCAGCGTTATCAGTATCACCGCCAGGGCAAGCACCCGCAGAAAACAAAAAAAAATGGGAGCGCTCCACCTCTCCCCTTCCTTCCGTGAACGAAAGAAAGCTCAGGAGAAAAAAAAAACAAAGCTGCAATGAAGAGCGTCTGCGAGCGGATACGAGTACAAGAGTCGGAAGACAAAGCCGCAGAGTGGGCAAACTGGCTGAGAAGCGAATTGAGCACCCGGTAAGAGGGCGAGCAAACTGGTTTTCGGCATCTTATTTCTTATTTTCTTTCTCTATCTAAAGCGCGTCACCAAAAACTCCTTGCCAAACAAACAAAGGTCGCAAGACACCAAACTGATCGTCCTTCGGGATCGACGGTAGCACGAAACCGCTCCCCCCTCCCTCGAAAGCGATTTGAGTCCGCTGCTGCTGCCTGTCTTACAGTGGCTTGACCCCGACCCGCTCACACACAAACCCTCGGGCTGGGGGACGTGGCCACCGCCGCCTGCAAACGCGCAAAATGCACCTTTCGTGCTGGCGCTGTGGCGGCGGAAAAAGTTCAAAAACAAAGTCTTCTTTATTTTTTTTGTGTGTGTGTGATCAGTGTTATCCCCGAACCGCAGAACTGCGGGGTGTGCCACCCCTCCAGAACGGCATTTCCCGCAGAAAAAAAAACAAGCGCAGATTGCTTCCACTCGCACAGTCGCTCGAACGCAAAGCAGCGAACATTTTACCGCGCAATTGTTGTGTCTAACAAATGCAATTTATCAAGAACAAAAACAGATCGATGGCAGCGTACTATCCTCACTCCCGTTAGATTGAACAAAGCAGGTTTGAAGGCGGTGCGCAAACAGAATCTTGTGTTCGCACATTCGCCGAGAGTGCCACCGTTTATATAATCACACCAAACGCAAACCAGTGTGAAGAGGACTGACGACAGCAGTCCTCCCAACGGGGAGAAACCGATCACACGAAACAAGCTTTTATTTGTCCACCATCCTGCCCGCCCCCACCCGATAAAGAGAAGACAAACGTGAGTAAGCACTTACTGCCCTTGAGGGGGAGAGATACTTGAAAACCTGGCTTCACTCTAAATTCAACCCGGCAGTACGCCCCGAAGGACGGAAGGCACTGCTCGCAAAAACCCTCGTGCAGCACACCAGCAGCACGAGCAGAACATCAAACCACAAAAAAAAACAATTGGAAAAAAGAAAAAAAATGAAGAAACTACCCTGATTGGGAAAAGAGAAAGCAACCGTCCAAAGGACAAACAGTCCCAAAATTATTATTATGAAAAGGATTTCAACATATCGGGCTTTATCACTTTATGAAGATACCAACGAGCCGGCGGAACGCCCTGCTGTGATTGTTAGATTGTTCTCACGAGACACGCAGCTCGGTTATCTCAGCATGCTCAGGCACGATCATTCGTGCGCTGAGCGGCCTGGGGGAAACCGGACATCTCTCAGCTGCGGTGTACTTGTGTTGGCAAACAACAGCTATACACAGCGGGATTGCACCGGCCCACACCTTCGGAAAACGCAGTCGAGACCAATCTCCACCTTCCGACGCCTCTTGCATTCACAACTCTCCCTACAGCAACGCGGGGAAAAGAGCCTACACAGCCTCTTCTCCCCCTTTTTCTTTTTTGTTCTTGTGTTTTTTTTTTTTTTTTGCATCCGATTCTATCGCCGTGAGGTCTAAACAAATGCCGATACGACTTTTCCACTGTTCGTTCCACCTACCTTCCTTTTGGCGCCTAGAACGCTTTTGCAGGCGAAAGATGTGCCGGGCACACATTGCAGCTTCCTTAGACGGGTCTGCTGCTTTCTCTTGTACCCGACGTCCCCCTTCGCCCGGTCGCCGAAGTCCTCCCTGAGCATGAGATGTCGCATGTTGTCTAACATGTGGCGCAAGACGATGATGTGCACGTGCAAGTATCCTAACTCCGGAGTTGTTCCGCGGAAAGGTTGAGCTCGCTGTAGTCTGTTGTCGTTGTGAGGCACGCGCATGCGAAAACGGTTTTTTTTTAAGCTTTGCTAAATTGCTTGAGGAATTCTTCGGCGAGAAGGCCGCGTACCATATCATCTTGCGTGCAGAACTATTCTACCCGTGAGCATAAACGATGGTATGCACTGGTGGGGCAGCGAGGGCAAGAAGAGACGAACCCAATTAGAAACCAGTCCAGAGAATCACGAAAGAAATTGCCGAGAGTCCCCCGGAGACTTTAAAAGCCCGGATTTCTCCTCGCCTCTGCGCTAGCTTTAAGAAATCACAATATTTTCGGCAAAAATCATTAGGCAAAAAAAAAAAAAAAAAAAAAAAACAGATACCTTTCAGGAAGAAAAGCTTCTTCTTCGTTTTTTCTTTGCCCGCTCAGTACTGGGGCTCAGAGAAACACCCTGCTGTTGCATCCTTCCAATGATAATACTGCGCGTTGCTTTACAAAACATCAACAGCCTGCCGCGTGCGGACAAGCCACGCGATCCTAGTCGCCAGGCTGGTGCTGCTGAAGAGAGCAAGTCGCATCCCCTTTTTCGGCACTTTTGTTCGGGGGTGTCTGTATCACTCGCGCCCATATAGAACGGTGGAGTGCGGTCCTAAGACTGCAGAGACCATACTCTTTGGCTTGTGCTCTGAACTCTTACTGACATGAAAGCGAGAATTCGGGAGAAGCCCCGATTCGCGGTTCGGTGAAGCTGGCGCACAAAACCGCCTGATCTCGCACCTACTTTCCGATGCCGAATACGTGCTCTATTCTAACTCTCCTGGTCTTAGCTATCCAGGGATATCATCAGAGTGGACCGTCTACACCGCAACTCGACCTCCACCAGGGGTTTCCCCGGGTGGCTGAGCTCAGAGGCGCTTTGGCTGCC